>PVIH01001662.1:183444-208095 GCA_004025045.1 Sigmodon hispidus
CACAGACACACACACACACACACCCGCAGCTCGCAACAGGTAGTCCCCTGCGCTGCACCTAACTTGGAAGAACCTGCCCCGTTCCTTCCAGGCTCCTCCCAGGCCCCTGTGCCCCACGAAGTGCCCCTTCTAGAACGCAATGCCGAGAACTTTATTGCATTCATCAGACTCAGACTTCGGGGTGAAGGGGGTCTCCATCATGGACGAGCTATTAGAGAAAGCCATTAGTTCCTGGCTATGCCCTGGGCCTTCCCAGAATGTCACAACCTCGGTTATGTAACTGCCCTAACTTGCTGTCTCTTCACCCAAAGTCCCCTCCACAGCTTTGCAAAGGAGCTCCTGCTAGGACGGAAGGAGTTTCCGTTTGTAGGAGGGGAAGCAAAGGAAAGTTGACTTGCCCCTGAGAGTGCCAGTCAAGCAACACCTACTCTTTCCTGGTGCCCTCACCACGCACCCCTCCCCAACCTTGGACAGCAATGACAGAAAAGGGCTAAAGAATTGATAATGTCTCCAAATTTCAGGGTTCTCTCATTCTCCTCCTCAAAGGGAAAAGACATTTGTGAGAAGCAAAGCTAATAACCCAGCATGTGCGTGCCCTCACACAGTGTGTGTGTGTGTGTGTGTGTGTGTGTGTGTGTGTGTACAGCTAAACAAGAATGTGAGTGTAACAAATTGAAGGGAGAAGCCAGGCAAGGCTGCCACACCCTCCTGGGAAGCACTCCCCCCTCTAGGGAGTGACCAGGACTCCTTTGGCATCAGGATCTAATGAGGCTCTTCCATGTAAGGCAGCTCAGAGAATGTCTTCATGACCGGCTCCCACTCAGAAGGATGGGTTCTAGTGGGAAGTCTAGGGAAGCCTTGCTCTGGGGGACAGACGGGGGCTCTGGTTTCTAGGACAGGCCTTAGGGAATTGGAGTCTTGGTTCCTGTGACTCATTTCTTGAGAAAAAGGGACTGGAGACGGGAGGGTAGAAAGAAATGGCTTCTGAGGATGCACAAGGTTCTCATTCTCTCTCTCTCTCTCTCTCTCTCTCTCTCTCTCTCTCTCTCTCTCGCTCTCGCTCTCGATCTCGCTCTCGATCTCGATCTCTCTCTAGCTTTCTCTGTGTGTGGATTTTTTGAGATAGGGTTTCTCTGCGTAGCCTTGGAGCCTGTTCTGGAACTCACTCTGTAGACCAGGCTGGCCACAAACTCTTACAGCTCCACCTGCCTCTGCCTCCCAAGTGCTGGGAGTAAAAGTGTGGGCCACCACCACCTGGCTCTCCTTTATATTTCAAACCTGAAGAGACTGGAGGCCAGCTTTCAGAAGCTGGTTCTTTTCTATCATATGGTCCAGGAGAACTAACCTATCAGGCTTGGCAGCAGGCACCTTTGCCAGCTGAACTATCTTACTGCACCCCCTCATTTAATTCAAACTGCTCAGCCTGCCAAAGCCCTGTCCTATAGAGCATCACTTTCTAAGCCCCTGATTTGTTCACTCTATTCTTTTCACAGATGGATGCCAACATCATTCAAATAGATAAGAAAGACTGAATCCTGGTCTCACTCTCAGGGCAGGTACCAGAGCTCAGCAGACCTACAGATAATTGTGGCTGCCACCTCCATGTAAGAGAATGGTCACAGGGCTTTGGCTGTCATTGTCCCCTGTGTCTGGGTGACACTTAAAGCCACTGGCTGGGACACTGATGATGACAGCTATGACTGTGGTTGAGCATTTTCTTCTGTCCAGACTGCCCTGTTCCTAACACATTGCTGGGCAGGCAGGCCCTGGATGGCAGCCTGCTGATGTGCAGTGCTGACCTCCGAAGGCTGAAGGAAGAGTGGCCATAACCAAGAAGACATGTGAGAAGGCAGCCAGACTGTATTTGCATTAGGAGGTTTCTGGAAATGCTGTAAGTGACAAGAAAAACAGAAAGCTACTTTCCAGGGAGAATGGGATGAAGGGGGCCTCCCAAGGACTGGTTCCCTGAAGACAACTCCCTCTCCTGACTCAGGGCAGCCTCTCCAGTCCCTCGTCTGCATGAGTCTGCCTTCCTTGCCTGATAAGAAAGAAAAGGTTCAGTGTCCTGTAAGTCATGACACTGCCCCCCTCCGAGCCTGTCACTTCTCACTTCAGCCTATCTAGAAGGACCTTAAGCAGAAGGTGACTTGGAATCCCTTGGGAAAGCAAGGATCCCTCTCGGGTCCCTCCTCCACACACAGCTGCATCTTCTGAGCCAAGACTGTCATCCAGACACTGTCAACCACTAACACCAAAGTGGACAAGCCCTGTTCCCCTCCACACATTGCTCTTCTGTCCTCCAAAGAATTTCAGGTGATTATTTCAAAACCCCAAATCTCCCATTTGGTTCCTAACAGTCCAAGACATAATGTGGTCTTCACTATCTCCTACAGGGTTGGAGGTAAAGAGCTTGCCTAGTGTGTACAGGGCCCTAGATTCAATCCCTATCACCACAAAATGCAAGGAATAAGAGAGACAGGGAGGGAGACCCTGGTGCATACATGTTACATGTAAAACAAATAAAATGCAATAAAAGTTTTTTAGAGAAATATCTTTCTTACAGTCCCATCATTTCCAACCCTCTGCCTGGACTTATGGAATTTTTAGTTTTGCCTGGAAATGCCTCCCCAGTGGCTCCTGTCACCACTCAGTGAACAGACCCAGAAAGCCAGTCGTCAGTATGTGCAAGGATCGTGGGGAAATTGCATAACGAACCAGGAGCTCCGTCCCAGGGAGGCTCTAGTGTGTTCTATGGGGAATTACAGAAAGTTCTTGATCGGAATGATTGTCTTATACTATTCCCAGTAAATAGCCAGGAACTGTCAACTAGACGTGGAATTAACAACTGGATAGTTATTCCTCCAAGCTCTGGAGACTGAGAAGTGGGAGAAAGGGTGCCAGCGGATTCCGTGCTGGCTGAGAGCCAGTTGCTGGTTCACTGACAGCTGCATTTCCCCGTGCCCCTGGAAGGGACCAACTAGCCCTCTGGGGCCGAAGGGCTCTAATCCCGTCACAAGGGCTCCACCCTCATGACCCCATCACCTCCCAGAGACTCCCATGTCCTAACAGTCAAAAGGTTGAGGTCTTAACATATGAACTTTAGGAAGACCCAAGCATTCAAACTATAGTGTTAGCAATTTCCCTGGATGTAGCTGTCAGAAGGCTCATGCTGAGACAGGAGGATTTACCTCTGCTTTTCTCCACCCGCTTCTAGAGGTTGGTCTGCAGAAGGGAAGGACAATGGGGGAGGGGGAGAAGGAAGGGGTAGAGAAAGTGGAGGACATGAAGGAATAAGAGAAAAAGATCCTATCTTCCTGGACCAAAGAAGATGGAAGGGAAGGGGAGACATCCTTCTGTCTCCCTCTGCTTGAACAAAAAGAGAAATTAAGTGAAATGCTCCTCCTTTTTGCAGGGGAGAAGGTAAATGCTGCCTTGGAGCCTACAGCAGAGGTCGACAAACAATCCTTTTGGAATAGAAGGGGTTTATAACAGAATAGATAAGGAAGACAAACAAGCCCTGTTGAGGCTTCTTGGTGAACCAACCTCACCCCTGCGCCCGGAGCACTAAGGGAGAGGGAGAATCATGGGAGCCTCCTCTTGCTTGGGGTTCCTCTTGATTCCTGTCACCCTGTTCTATGATGAGTCACAAGATTTCCATCTTCTGATCTGTTTCTCTCCCTAGCCTCACTGGGGACATTCTCAGCTAACAGACAGCCTTCAGAAAAAATGGTCCAGCTTGCCCAGGGACATCTGCAATCCTGTATCAATAAGAGATGCTATCACTGTGGTTGTAGTTTCTGAATCTCCAAGAAGGTACACAGCCCAGAGTATGTAAGTGTACTCATGAGGCCCACAAATGGTAAACCCTAACCAAACATGGCCTGGACCTCTGAGCCTGTGTCCCTGGAACTCTAACGGGGCCCTGGGGATGAGGGTCAGCACACACAAGGGAGCCTTTCCTTGTTACCCTGGAGGAAGGGGGCAGCATTGTATTCTCACTGTCACCTTGTTGTCATTCTTTGGCAGAAGAGGCCTTTCCCCTTGGAATTCTTCCTCCATTGCCTTCCTGGGGACACAGAGGAAGATCCTGTTTATTTCCAGTCAAGGGAGTTGATGTTGGGGTCAGCCAGCACCAGCCAAACAGGAACTGATTTCTTAAATCTTCAGACTGCAGCTCTGCTGCAGGGAGCAGAACAGAGCCAGATCCGAAGTTCACAGCTCTGTCTTCAGCCCGGCCATCTTGCTGTCAAGGAAATGGGGGCAGCCCTTGATCATGTTCCAGCCTCTGGTTCAGGCTCTCTATATTCAGACTTCAGCTTTGAAAAAAACAAAGCAAAAAAAAACCAAACAAACAAAAACCTAGACACATGTGTTTGGAATGATTCTTGATCTGCATCTGCTCCCCTCAGGCCTGGGGCAGGGGAAGAAATGTAAGACAGAGTGGGGTGTTTGTACTGCCTCTCTGAGCTTGTGCGGAGGACAGAGGCTGGTAGACACTCCCAACTACTTGCAGTGTACCTCGGTGAGAATAAGAATTATTATTTTAAGTGTGTATTGCATGCCATCAGAATATCTGGCTTGGGAACCCCTTCTCCAAATGCTAGTTTATCATTATTATTTCCTGTTACAACTTTAACTACACTTTTCCATCAGAGCTTCTACTCACCTTCTTTTTAGGTTTCAATGGGTTTGGGCTTCCATTGTTGAGGTTGTTGTTTTTGGAATGTGTGTGTGTGTGTGTGTGTGTGTGCCTGTGTGTTTACATGTGTCTATGTCTGTGTATCTGTGTGTGTCTGTGTAGCATATGTACACATATGGATGTGTACACATTTACATGCAAGTGTACATGCATGTATTGGGTACAGACTGACCTCCATGTCTTCTTAAGTTGTCTTGTTCTCTGTGGCATGATCTCTATCTGACCCTAGAATACACTGAGACTAAACAAGGCTGGCTGGACAAAGAGTTCCAGGGACCCACTTACTGGGTGCCAACACTGTGGTTACAGGCCCATAGGCTGACCAGACTGGCGTGTATGTGTGTGTTAGTTAGGGTTTCTATTCCTGTAACAAAACACCATGACCAAAGAGAAACTTGGGGAGAAAAGGGTTTATTGGGCTTACACTTCAGCATTATTGTTCATCACAGGAGGAAGTCAGGACAGCTACTCAAACAGGACAGGATGCTGGAGGCAGGAGCTGACGCAGAGGCCATGGAGGAGAGCTGCTTACTGGCTCAGCCCACCTTCTTATAGAACCCAGAACTGGCAGCCCAGGGTGGCACCAACTCTCCATGGGCTGGTCCTTTCTCCCATTGATCACTAAATGAGGAAATGCATTAGAGCTGAATCTCAAGGAGCCATTTCCTCAACTGAGGCTCCTCCCTCTGATGATGCTAGCTTGGGTCAAGTTGACATACAGAACCGGCCAGTGCAGTGTGGGTGTTGGGATCCCAAACTTGGGACCTTCAAGTGTGCTTAGCAGACAATGTACACAGTGAGCTGTCTCCTCAGCTCTGATTCTTAAGTTCTGTGGGAGCCAGACTTAATATATGTCCATAATTTGGCACTCCAAGACTGTGTAGCAGGGAAATCACAGAGGTTAGCCAAGAATACATAAGATTCTATCTCAAAATCCAAAATTTTTAGGTACCTGTTTTTCTACTGAAATGCAAGCATTCAATTTTTCCAGAGAGTTTGGGGAAAGTGAGGTGAGAAGGACCCTCTGCCCTTTCTCCTATGATATTTGTGACATGGATGTACTACGGCATGGTTGTACTACCTTTGCAGTTAAAAATAACGAAGCTGAACATGGTGACACGTGCATTTAATCTCAGCTCTAGGGAGGTAAGGGAAGACAAATCTCTGTGAGTCTGAGGCTAGCCTAGTCTACATAGTAACTTCTGGGCTAGCCAGAACTACATAGTGAGACCCCTCCCCAGTCACAAAATAAAACCAGAAAAAAATAAGACACAGAGGGAGAGATTGCTATGGCAGGAGCAGGAAGAAAGAGACTTGGTCCTGATGCTGCCCTGCCTGCCTTTCCCTCAGCGATGCTTTCACAGATCCTGAGAGCCGCGTTGAGAATCCCGCCTCGGGCCCCTTCCTGGAACCTGCAGGTTACTCACTGGTTTAGGAGGTGAGTCATCAGTGCCTCGGAAGAGAGAGGCACTTGCTAGACCTTGTTGAGGAAATAAAAACAAAGACATAAAAATCCAGCCCAACCATTTATTTCCAGTAAGCGGATGCCTTTCCAGAACCCCAGCTTGACTTACTTACAGAGGTTCTGTGGGTTTACAAGTTGAGGAAGGACTCCTTAGACCTCAGTTAAACTCATAGAACTTAGGGGTAAGTTCAGCCAGCAGGTTTCTTTTACCCCTCCAGTAATTAAGATTTGCAAATGTCCAAATGCTTAGGACACCAGCTGCTTCAAAGTGGTCCCTGGTGGCTGACACCTGTAATCCCAGCATTAAGCTTGGGAGGCTGAGTCAAGAGGATCGCCATGATTCCAAGACTAGTCTGGACTGCATAGTGAATTCCAAGCCATAATATGAAACCATCTTGGAAAGGAATGTGAAAAGCAAAAAGGGATGGAAGGGGAGGAGATAAACCTACTTCAACCGCTCACTGAGGAGATCAAAGCCTGGAGAATAGAAGAGGCTAGCCCAGCATGCCCAGCAAATGCCATCATGGCTAACAAACAGGACTCCTGCATCCCACTGGCAGCAGGCCGAGGAGGCCGGGGAAGAGGACTTGAAGGTGCACATCTAATCACTTCTTGTCATGTTGAAGCCGTTTTCCTCACCCAGAGCCCCACGCTGAAGGATCAGAAATAACATTTTCGAAGTTCTATCTGCAAAGAAATGGCTATTAATGTTCTTCCTCTCCTTTTAGAGCTCTGAGGGATACATATTCATTTTCTCTCTACTTATCTTGCCTAGTTGCAAATTGTATTCACTACCCAGAGCTCCGATTTGTCCTGCCTCTAAAGACATGACGGTGAATAAATGTATTCCTGGAAATAAAATAATTGTCCCTGAGATTTATTTTCATAATTATTTACAATGATTATTTTAGGATGTGGGGAGGGCAATAATAAAAATGCACACAAGGGTTCTGAAAGGATTTTTCTGATATTAATTTCAAGTCTCTTATTACTTTTCTAGACCAAGAAGCTGTGAGCAAAAACAACCAAACCTACACACCTAAAGCCACCAGCTCCAGAGGTTGAGGACAAATGAGGATCTGGTGTAGTCTTATGGTCACACCCTGGCCTGGGTGTGAAGTTTGCCTTTGTCACTAACTAGCTGGGAACCCATGGAAAAGATACCACTGAACTTCCCTCAACTCATTATAGGGTGTGTGTGCGTGCGCACAGGTGTGTGTGTGTGTGTGTGTGTGTGTGTGTGTGTGTGTTGGCGAGTTGGTTTGGTTCTGTATCTTTTAGACAAGGTTTTTTGTAGCTGGTCTCCAACTTGGTTGTGTAGCTGAGAATGACCTTGAGCTCCTGTTCCTCCCGTAAGTAACAGAATAAAATACCACCCTGGTGTATTTAGTATAGAAGCCAACTCACAGCATGCCAGATAAACACTCTAGCAACTGAGCCACATTCCAGGCAAGGATATTTTGATTAACAGGATTATGCTACTCTTTGGACCCTGAGTGCCCTGCAAAGTCTGCATGTTAAAGGTTTGGTGACCCACATAGCACAATTGGAAGATGGTGGAAAGTTTAAGAGGTGTAACCTAATGGGATGTTCTCCAGCCATTATGAGATATATCACACAGAGACAAAAGCCAAAAGGTTGAACAGCCATAGATTGAACCTCTCAAACCAGGTGCCAAGATAAACTTTCATCTTTATAAGTTATTGTCTCTGAAAGTTGCTACAGTATCAGAAAACTGGCAAACGTGAAGCAAGATGTGAATGTGCATCTCTCTCCAAAATAAAGAAAGCATTTGTTGGCAGATATTATGAAATGCTTACTATGTGCTGGGCCCTGGGGTACAAGTGGGAAACAAGTTATGTACCATCCTTGATACCTGTCAGGCTTAGCTGATGGGAAGGAGAGACATGTACCAAGCAGCCTTAGAAGATGCTTTTGAGTTTATTAAGTACATCCTTCCAGATACACTGATGTAGGCTACAAGATGAAAGTACCATGGAGTGTATGGGAGGTGGGGGAGCTAGTTAGGCACTGTATCAATGACTCTGATAGCCAACTTTTCTCCCGGGACACCTGGCTTGGACTTGAGCTTCACTCACTGCCTCTGAAAGTTGGGACATCCACACAGCACAGCCCACAGGCAGCTCTCCCAAGGAAGAAATAGCTGGAATCAGAACCTTGACATGGGGCCTGCTGCAGAAAGACCTAGAAGAAAAGCCTCCCAGCCAGGAGGACTGGCAAATATGAAGCTGTGCCTGGTCTCTTGTTACTTCTTATGCCTGAGTGGTACAATAGTTACCTGTCTCGTTGCTATGACAAAATGCCTGACCAAAGCAACTCAAGGACGCAAAGGTGTATGCTCATTCACCATCTGAGGGGTCAGTCCATCGTTATAGGGAAGGCATGGTGACAGGGACATGAGGCAGCTGGTCACATTATGTCTATGGTCAGGAAGCAGAGAGATATGAATGCCTATGCTCAGCTCACTTTCTTCTTTAGTCCAGGAACTCAGCCCGTAGATTAGTGCCACCCACATTTAGAGTGGATCTTTGCACTTCAACTAACTGAATCTAGAAAATTCCTCACAGGCCCAAAGATTGTCTTCTAAGTGACTCTAGGGCCTGTCGAGTTGACTGAATTAACCATGAAGTGCTTCACAGAGCAGGGCCCTGCCCCAGCCAGTGGAAAGAGAAGCCTAGAGCTGACAAGATAGTTCAGTGGGTAAGGATGCTTGTTTCCAATGACCTGAGTTCAATCCCTGGATCCCACAAGGTAGAATGAGAGAGTTGACTCCCCCAAGAACTTTCACACACACACACACACACACACACACACACAAACAAATAAATAAAGTTTCTAAACAGAAGAGACCATTGCACAATGCCATCAGGCTTTGATGTACTTCTTGCCTCCAAAGCATAGGTGGGCTGAGGCTGGGAGACCCCACAGCAGAAGCTGAAGTTGGGGGGCACAGAGCATCTGTAGTCCTGTGGAGGGCCTGGGGTATGTTTGAGAAGGGAAATACTGATGTGTCTGTCTGTCTTTACACATGGCTACACCACAGATTCTTGCAAACACATCACAGCACTGAAATACATGAAAGAGCAAGATTATGAGCCACACTGGCCTTAAGTCCCTGTTTTCTGATGGCTACAGTCTTGTACTGACTCGTTTTGTATGTCAATGATGACACAGCTAGAGTCGTCAGAGAGGGAGGGGCCCCAGCTGAGGAAATGCCTAGATGGGATCCAGCTATAAGGCATTTTCTCATTTAGTGATCAATGGGGAAGGGCCCAGCCCATGGCAGGTGGTGCCATCCGTGGGCTACTGGTCCTGGGTTGTATAAGCAGGTGGGTTGATCAAGCCACAAGAAGCAAGCCAGTAAGCAGCTCCCTTCCACGGCCTCTGCACCAGCTCCTGCCTCTGGGCTCCTGCCCTGTTTGAGTTCCTGTGCTGACCTCCTGCAGTGATGAACAGCAGTGCTGAAGTGTAAGCCTAATAACCCCTCTCCTCCCCAACTTGACTTTTGGTCTTGTTGCAGCAATAGAGACCCTAACTAGACAGCTCTCAATCTGGAATTCCAGACGGAAACACACCAAGCACACTCAATGCACTGGCTACCAGAATCCAGCATAGAATGTGGACATGTTACACTGTCGCTTCTTAATTAGGAACAAGAGTATTTATAGTTTATGATGAGACACTAAAGAGTCAATCAATTCATTCATTCAAAAAATATTTCATAGCCAGGCTCAGTGACATGTGCCTGTGGACCCAGTAATTCATAAGACTGATGATTTAAAAATAGGAGTTTAAGAAAAACCTGGGTAGTACTTCAGAAGATAATAAAAATAATAATAAAATATGAAATAGGGTATGGTAGCACACACATGCAATCCCTGCACAGGGAGGTGAAGGTAGAAAGACCAAAGGTTCGAGACCAGCCTTAGCTAGCCTAGCCTGGGATACTGTCACACACACACACACACACACACACACACACACACACACACACACACTTCCAAATATTTTTTAATACTTATATACTATGTAAATATATATATATATATTGCCGGCTACATGGCTGACATGAACTTAAACCCTAGTGAGCCTAAACTTAAACCTGCAGAGCTTATTTTCAAGGAATAGTAAGTACAGTGTCACATGGTGAGGCGTGTTCTGGAGAATGACAGAGCATGTGTGGAACAAAAGTGCCAGGAAGGCATAAAATCAGATGACCAGGAAAGGCCCTGTGAGAAAGATGGAAGGAAGCAAACACTGCAGGAAGTAAGAGCAAGTTACCATGGAGACCTGGGGTGGGGGTTCCCAACAACAGGAATGGCAGAGGCAGAGGAGGCCCTGAGGCAGCAGAGTACCTGAGAGTTTGGAAGACTCAGAGGGGCTGAACTAAGGGAAACACAAAACAGGGTAAATGAAGTCACATTGTAGGGTATCCTTGGCACTGCTGGCTGGTGTAGACAGAAAGACTGACATCAGCATTAGGATTTCTGCTTCAGCTGAGCTGGGGAGCCCTGCCCGGTAGATGGGCATGATCTGAGTCATTCACATTTTCTTAAGATTGCTTTGGCTGCTGTGTAAGCATGACCAGGGAGAAGCACAGGAGCAGGGGGACCAAACAGCAGGCTACTGTCACAGGGGTCCTGTGGACAGTCTACATCGCCAGGATACTTTTCAAGATAATAGCAACTGAATTGGCTTGGACAGGAGAGGTTTAGGAAACATGGGAGTTAAGGGTAACGTCAAGATTTGGAGTAAGCAACTGGAAGAGGAACAGTCGCACTGAGCTGGATCAACACTGTTGGGCAGGGAGACGGGATCATGATAATTTTTTTTATTTTATCATATGTACATTGGTGAGTGTGTCAGAGCCTCCAGAAGTGAAGTCAAAGACAGTTTTGAGCTGCCATGTGGGTGCTGGGAATTGAACCCAGGTCCTCTGAAAGAGCAGTCAATGCTTTTAACCACTAACCATCTCTGCAGTCACAGTATTATGTTTGGACACGACATATGTGGGATAACTTTGAGGCTTGTGAAGTAGAAGGCAAAACTGGAGGTTGGAGATTGTGGCGGAGTCAGGGAGTTGGATCTGGACTAGGGTTAGTTATCTGAGTGACCTCAGCTTGATGTGTCGTATAAAGCCTGAAAAGTGGAGCAGGGGAATGTGAAGCCTGGGCTCAAGTACCCCAAACCCTGGAAGTTAAGGAGGATTTGGGGGAACCCCACAGAACCTTGGGACAACAAATGAGGTAAGGGAAAGCCAAAACAAGTTGAGATCTCTAAGTCAATAAAAGGCCAAAAAGGAGAAGATTCCCCATGTCATTGCTAGTACATCCAAGGCTTGCTGGGAATTGGCAGAAGCACTATATGCATGAGGCATTCACACAGGTTTGAGTATCACCTGACAGATACTTTACAAGGGGATGGACATCTTGACAGTGGAGAGACCACTCAGTCACTCCTCCAATCAACATACGGCATCTCCAATGGCCTGACATCATAAATTCTGGTGTGATCAGATGGGCAGTGTTTACATACAAGCCCTCGCATACTGTTCCTGCCAAAATGTTTAACCAGAAAAACAAATACACAAAATAGAATATTTTACAACATATCTGGATTAAGCTGTCCAAAACGTGAGTGAGACAGAGAAGAAATAGAAAAATCTGGGAGATAAAATGAGCTGAAAAGATACCATAACTTCTTATGAGGCATGGTGGCTCATACCTGTAAACCCAGCACCTAAGAGGCTGAAACTAGATATTATAAGTTGAAGATAGCCTAGGCTATGCAGTGAGCTCCATATCAGCCTGGGTTATGAGACCCCAGAGAGAGGAAAAACTAAGCATAATGCCTAATCCATGGCTGGGCATCGGAACTAGAGGAAAGTTACAAGAACATTTAAATCTGAACTGTTTGAAGATACAATTGATGATGCTGCATTAACACTGATTTTTCCTACTTGTGCAATTGGACTTCGGTTTTGTAAGAAACTTCCCATTGACCTAGATGAAGACATTAGGGATAAACAACAAAATGCAGGCAACTTTAAAATAGTTCAGAGCAAACGATGTCAGAGAGCATGACAGGGACAGCTGATGGCTCTGGGCAGACGTAGGAATTTCACTCTTAATTTTTTTCATAAATGTGTCATTTTCATGAGTAAGGAAGAAAAGGTGAATGATCAGCTATGTCTGGGGCACTCAAGGTCAAGAGAACTCAGGACTTAGAACTAACATAGAAATGGACAACATGAGGGTCACTGTCACCTTGACAGTATGAACAGGAAAGGAGGTAGGCGGGAGCCTGATGAAGAGATCTGTGTGGGCCTAACTTGGAGTTCAAGTTCAGGGAAGGAATGATGACATTTTGTTTCAGAGCCCTAAGTTTGTGAGGACGTTTGGATGGAAGAGAGGACAAGGAAATGTCCTCCCAAGCTCTCAAAGCACACCCTACCTCCCAGGAAGAGCGGTGGGAATATAGTGGGGGTGAGGACATGGCAGTGTGACTCTTGGGGACAGAGGTTGGGGGAGACACTATGGTTGGTATCACTCACCAAAGGACCAAATAGGGGTGGAGTGACGAGTCCTGTTTGGAACACAGTAAGTTTCTGTCTCATTTCTGGGAGAAGCAGAAGATGGGACCCTGTGGGTCACTCCCACACTGCGCTGTGCTCCTGATAAGTAAGCCAAGGTCAGCTTTCTGGGATCACAACTCTGGATGTGACAGTGACCTGAGAACGTCTCCGTGTTCTGGGACTCAGTCTCATGAGAGACCTCACAAGTCCTGCTCACCTCAAGAAGTTTTCCCTTAGGGACCAGCTGTCAGTGACTTCTCCAGGGTCTGAAATTCCCTGTTAATACCCCTTCAACATCGCTGCCTACTGTCCTGTGGTGATCTGTTCATCCATCTCTCCCTGGCCTCCCAATGCAGTGCTCAGCCCTTAAATGTAGGGAATTCTTTTGAAATCTATTGATCACCTGCCCAAAACAGGGTGATCAATAAACTGAGAAGAAGGGTAAGAGGAGGCCATAGGATGTCATATCCATTCTAAAAGATGCTCTAGGCACACTAAGTGACCTTGGCTGTCAACACCAACCACTCTCCACCTACCTCCGTGCAGATGCTAGAGCCCCTGGTTTGAAACCTCACAGAAGCATAGCCCACAAAGCTCTTGCCTAGGCTGTTTGCAGTGCGTGATTCACCCAATTAAGAATATCTACATAACAAAGCCTCACCGGGCGCAGAGGTCACAGAGACTGTGAAGTGTCTTTAGTGTGTGCAGCACGGAAGGTTCACTAATTACCAGTCATTTCCACCCCTCAACAGCCTGACAGCCTTTGAGATGCAGGGAATAAAAGGCCCCCCAAATTCCCACCTCACACCCATCACTTCTCCCTCCTCTACCCACCCCAGCATTTCAACCCTGTGACTAATAAGTTCCAGGGAAGGGGCTCTTCCCACCTGGCTGAGAAAAAGCAAGGAGGGAGGAAAAGAAAGGAAAGGAATTGTTTCCTAAAGAGTGGGCAGGCCAGATTGGTTCATCAAGATGCAACTAGGTCTCTAGCTTCATTTCTTTTAAATAAGCAAATGAACCTAAGTCTCATCGTTAGGCCCCTCTTCTTAGAGACAATAATGTTTTAGCGGAAATTACAGGTAAACAAGAAAAATATTAGTCTATCCCAGAGAGGGTCAGTGGTCCCTCAGACACTCTGTCAGCGTGCTGTCGAGGGGACAGGTAGTGCATGTGTGTCTGTCCCTGCTCTTTCATAACTGGCTCTTCAGACTGAATATGCTATAACCACTATCCTGCCCCTTGAACCCATGGACAAAGATCAGAGCTGGCGGGGCTGCTGCCTGGCCTGGAGGAGAAAGTACATGGAGTTCAACAAGGGAGCAGTTTGAGAATTTCTAAAAGGGGTTGTTTAGAGGTGATAAAGGGCAAATGATTTTTACCCCAGAAACCTCAGTTTCTTTATCTGCAAATTGGGTGTAACTGTATATGCCTAAAGGGACTGTGGTAAAGATTAAGGGATTAAGGAGACACTGGTTGTGAAAGGACTATGTGGTTGTTGGACATTTTATGACTCATTTTAAGACGCGCTCATTAATTAGTGCCTGCTTCCCACTTAGACTGCCGCTTGTCAGTTTTGAGACTATAAAGAACTCATCCGGCTCAAGCCTAGAGGAGTTCAAGATCTAATTTGGAAGCTGAACCCCATACACACAAGCCCCAAGTTAAACGACGAGAATTTAAATAGCTAATAAAAGTTACCAGCAATTAGTAGAAAATTAAGAGCCAATCAGGAGGCACAGACAGGACTCCAAGAGTTCAGAGGTCAGAAAGAGCAGGCAGGTGATCACAGTTCTGGCGCTTTCCATGTGCCAGGCATGCCAGGTGGATCCCTTTCTCTCTCTAATTCCCCCCTGACCCTATGAAGTGGGGACCATCATTACTTCCATTTTACAGAGAAGAAAATGGAAAGGTCAGAGGTCAAAACCCTCACCTGGCCACCCACCTAGTAAATGAAATCATAATGGTGCTCTTTTGGACCCAAGCAGTTGGACCCAGAGCTTGTCACCAGCTGAAACTCATGATGAACTCGTGTGGCGGTTGATTGGGGGAGTGGGGGGGGGAAGATGCTGGGCCCAGAGCAGGGTCTACAGGAAATGCTCCACCAACACATCTTGTGCATCTGTCCTTGGGCTCTTAAGCCATTCAGGGAAGAATCAGAGTTGATTGTCACCTAAGGTGGTTGGTCTTGGCAAACAATGTCCTTTGATGCTTAGGAACCATAATCAGACATTGTTGTGCCATCCAGGGAAGTAAAGAGGAGACATGTTGTATATTTGCAAAGAAGGCGGGGATAAGGATTCTCTTCATGCATGGCTTTGGTAAGATGTAGACAGAGAGTGTCCTGAAGCTACCCCAAGTAGTACCTGGGATACTGTGGATATTCAAATGCAATCAAAACCATTCAGTATGGTTCTGTCAGCTGGGCAGAACCCAAGCTGAAAATAACATGTCTTTCACTTGAAGTCATCAGCTGACTTGGTTGGAAACTTTGGGCCAAGCTGCTTGATGGAGTCCACAGCACAATCTAGAAATAATCATCAGGCGTGTTTAGAAGGCAGAGAGTCAGACTGTGACAAATGAGTTGACATTGTTGGTTATAAGTGACAGAGACTAGCTCTTAGCAGTTCAAGGAAAGAAGGAGGAGGAGGAGAAAAAAGCTGTCAAGCTATCAGGATGCTCATGGGACCAGAGAGAAGAGCAGTACCGAGCAATCCACCTGGGGACACGGGCAGCAATGGAAGTGGATGAGACTGTGCTGGAGCTGGCCATGCCAGTCAGGCCACCATTGGTCCACGATGGCAGCAACTGTCCTCTCCACTCCGCCTTGCCATGCCGTCACAGCTACTGTCATAGGCACAGCTTCCGACAAGGCTTTCCAAATGATCCTTCATCCTCTGTTCCCCTTTCCGGAATGAGAGACCCCAGCAGGGGATTGCACTGGCCAGCTCCCAGGTCAGAAAGAAGAAAGACCCAACCCCTTCAGCATCAGTAGTCAGAAGCAGACGCTGCTTTCCACCACAGGAGAAAGGGTCTCAGACACTTGAAAATGAAAGGAGAGAGAAACAGTAATGTCCATAGTGAACTGACTAGTTTAGTGTAATGCCTCGGATTAAAGGTTTTCCGCACTCGACTACTATTCTAAAATACCAACATCATCCCGTAGGAATGTTTGCCTGCCTCTGAGGCTTTCTCAAAGCCCATCTGTATTAGTTATCACTCTATTGCTGCGATAAACACCATGACCAGGGCAATTTATAGAAGGAATGGTTAATTTGGGGCCTATGGTTTCAGAGGGATAGGAATCTGTCATGGTGGGGAGCAGCAGGCAGAGTGGCTGACAGAGCTGAGAGCCTCACATCTTAAACCATAAGCACACAGCAGAGAAAGCAAACTGGGAAGGGCTCAAATCTTTAAATTCCCAAAGCCTGCCTTCAGTGACACATTTCCTCCATCAAGGCCACACCCTCTTCCACCTCCCAAACAGCTACCAACTGGGGACCAAGCATTCAAATGCTGGGAACTATGGGAGACGTTTCCCAGCTAAACCATGAAGGAAACTCTCTGAAATAGGTTTCAAATACCTGTTTTGATCACTATGCTGGCATCCACTGGCATAACACCACTAAAGAGGTTTGCTAAATGCGAAATGTAACAAGATGTTTGGCTGAAAATATGAAAACGCCTAATTTTATGGACTTAAATAGAGGCTTTCTTCCCCTAAGGAAGATTCTGGAAAGGAGGAAATGCTGAAAATGAAGCCACGTTCCCACAGCACCAAGATCGGGGCTCTCTGTGCAATGCACTTCAACTTTTCCTTGTGGTCATGAGACAGTGGCTACAGCTTTAGAAAGATGTTTGGTTCAAGTTCATGGAAGAAGAGAGAATGGGAAGTGGGGAAAGGGTAAACCATTGTGACATCCCCTTTGAAGATGACACAAGAGAATTTCCAGCATTCCTGTCCTGCTGGGCCTGATCCCCATTTACCACAAGCTGGTCTCATGACCACTCCTAGCTCTAACGGTGGGTGGGATAGTTATGATTGGTCTGCACTGATCTTAGAACACACTGTAGTGCTGAGCTGGGAAGGAAAGAAAAAGGATAGTGATAGCATAACCACTGTCAAATTTGACCCCTGCAGAATTAGAAGCTGGTTGAGATGGGGACAAGGACCTTTTCAGGGAGAGGAGACAAAAGTAAAAAACTACAGGGGCTGGGGTGATGGTGGTGCACATCTTTAATCCCAGCAGGGGCTGGGTGATGGTGGTGCACATCCTTAATCCCAGCAGGGGCTGGGGTGATGGTGGTGCACATCCTTAATCCCAGCAGGGGCTGGGTGATGGTGGTGCACATCCTTAATCCCAGCAGGGGCTGGGTGATGGTGGTGCACATCCTTAATCCCAGCAGGGGCTGGGTGATGGTGGTGCACATCCTTAATCCCAGCAGGGGCTGGGTGATGGTGGTGCACATCCTTAATCCCAGCAGGGGCTGGGGTGATGGTGGTGCACATCTTTAATCCCAGCAGGGGCTGGGTGATGGTGGTGCACATCCTTAATCCCAGCAGGGGCTGGGGTGATGGTGGTGCACATCCTTAATCTCAGCAGGGGCTGGGTGATGGTGGTGCACATCCTTAATCCCAGCACACAGGTGGATCTCCGAGTTAGGGGCCAGCCTGGTTTACGGAGTGAGTTCCAGGACAGTCAGGGCTACACAGAGAAACCCTGTCTTGAGAAAAAAAATAAAGCAAAAGAATAAAGCGAGGGAGGGAGGGAGGGAGGGAGGGAGGGAGGGAGGGAGAAAAAAGAAGGAAAAGAAAAAATACAGGCCATGTGGAGAGGACAAAGAAATTCAATTTGGCTGTTGTAATTTGTTAATCTAGCCTATAAAAATAAAATCATTGGTTGCAAAAACATAGGCAAGAATTTTTATTAACTAAAGAAATATGGTAGCAACCCATTTGCCCACTAACAGTTGAATGGTTGAATAAACACACTCACACTCACACACACACACACACAGCTTAAAAACAAGTTAGCTATATATCTGTACCCTGCTTATTATCATGAAGTAATGAGAAAATTGCAGAGACACCACCCGTAGATATCATTTTGTGTCAATCAGCAATGGAATAACGGCACCATTGATATGGGTGAGCTTGGCAGGAAAGAGAGAAGCTGCCAGCTGTGGGGAGGCTGAATCAAAGGATTATGAGCTAGAACCCAGTCTGAGTTATATGGGGAAACCATGTCTCAAAAAAAGGAATAGGGCTGGGGGAGGGGGAAGAGGGGGTGAGCCTGCTCAGTGGGTAAAGTTCTTGCTACCTGGAGACCTGGGCTAAATCACCAGAACTCACATGATAGAAATAATTTATTACTAAAGGTTGTCCTCTGACCTCCATAAAGGTGCTATGGCATGTGTATGAATGTGTACACACACACACACACACTAGATAAACAGCTTTTTGTTTGTTTAAGTGATGCCCTTGGGGCTATAGCTCAGGGGTAAAGTACTTGATAGAATGCAGGCCTCTGAGCATGATCCCCAGAACCTGACTCTCCAAAATGGGGGGGTATATTTAAAACCAACTCACACTGGGTAACTCAGGAGACTGAGTGGGAACTGGAGGGAGGGGATCATTTTTTTTCTTTTCATATCTTGGAATATTTTCCTGGCTGATGTGAACATATATAACTTTGGTGTGTAACTTAAAGCAAAAATAGGTGGTCTGAAACCCTGTTTTTCTGAAGTGTTAAGTGTTCCATATGAACAACGGACAACCACTGAAGGTTTCTGAGCAAGGGATGATGTAATCAGGGAAATTAACCAGACAGGTGTGACAGACGAGCAGCATAATGAGCCGGCGATCGTGGCAGCTCAATCTGAAGACAGAAAGGACTGAACGGAGGCTGCTGTAATCTGTGAGGAGGCCAAAAGAAAGAGGGCCACCACGATGGACTGTGGACAGCTTTTCCAGCTGAGTCTCAGAGCCTTGGTGTGTATGTATGTCTGCACACGGGGAGGAGTGCTCATGGGCAGAGGCATGGTTCTCCTCCAGCCTGTCAGTGCAAACATCTGCCACTAGGAAAGCCCCAGCAATGTGCTTCTCTAAGTCCCCAGCATCCTCTGTTTTTTTTTTAACTTATTTATTTTATGTGCATTGGTGTAAAGATGCCAGATCCCCTGGAACTGGAGTTACAGACAGTTATGAGCTGCCACGTGGGTGCTGAGTTGAACCCAGGACCTCTGGAAGAGCAGCCAGTGCTCTTAACCACTGAGCCATCTCTCCAGCCCCCTTCCAACATTCTTTGAATTGGCATTTACAATATAAGGACTCAACATATTTTTCATGAGATTTGAGTTATTTTCCTCTCTAAACTAAAAACATCTCAGGATGTGAGAGCACTTAACAGTGCCCATCACAAAGTGCAATGAGCCTAAGGCATCATTATCCATTCATCCAGCACAGTTGATTATATTTTTATTTATCTTCACTCATTCCTTGGAAGAAACAGCTCCAGGCTCTGCCCCTTGGTGTTTGCCGTTGTGGGAAGAAGACAAATTCTCAAGCAGACATCCTGTTATAGCTGAGAGACACAGGAGGTGGGTGTGTGCATGAAGAGAGGTGTGCATCTGAAGACCTAAGGAAAGAGAGGGGAGAGCCAGATGGAGAGGACAAAGGGTACCAGTAACCTGGCCTAGCTGAGCAATCAAAAGGAAGCCAGGGATGCTGGGAACCCCAGAATGAGTGGGATGAGTGATGGCAAGGGGGCAAAGACCAGGGAAGACAGGCCAGCCGGGAGACAGAGACCCAAGGGCTGCTAAGAACAGCTGGAACACACAGCAAAAAAGAAATAAACCCCAGCATGTGTTCAACTTCCAGACACAATGTTTTCTGTTTGTTCATTTGTTCATTCATTTGTTTGGGAGTTGTTGTTATTGTTTGGGTTTTTTATTATTATTGTTGCTTAATTTTATTGTTCTTTATACAGAGTCTGGTTGAAGCTGACTTGGAACTCACTGTGGGATGTAAACTACCTCCTCTTCCAGATATGATGGTTACAGGACTAGACCACTACATCTACTTAAAGCCGTGAGTGCTGGGAACTGAGTTCAGGTTTTCTGTTTCATGCATGCCAAGCAAGCATTCTATCAACTATGCATGGCCTTTGCCCTGGTTTGTTTGTTTGGTTTGTTGTTTGTTGTTGTTTTATTTTTTGTTTTGTCACAAAAAGAGCTCTCTGTCCCTCCCTAGTTGGGACATCGAGGGAGGAACCAGGATGCCAGAAAGGCAGCTTTTCCATGAGGCTGGTATCTGAAATCCCCACCACCAACAACAACAACACTTCTCAACTTCTCTGTACAATTCCTCTGGCTCAGCACTGGCCCCAACTCCAAATGAGAACAGCTAACTAGAAGAATATCGAAGACTTCAGAAGACCTGCCCCAGGGCAGCTGGAGTCCCCAGGACTGGAAGAGATGGACGCCTTGTGATAAATACAAGGCCCACCTCTCCTCTCCATGCTCAATTTATTTATAAAACAGGATGTACATGGTACCTATCTCAGAGAGTTGCCTTGAGGTCTTACTTCACACAAAAATCATTTGTTAGCACAGGCACAAAGCAATGCATCAGAAAGTGTTAGCGTTTTGGTTCCTTGTTTTTCATTTTATTATATTTCTCCATCCACAGCATGTTCCAGCTACTATTTACCCTTAGATAATCTGGCTAATTGATTATACATGAATATTCACTTCCTTTAAATGGGATGTGGATTTATTAAATAGCATGCAGTTGAATAAAAATAGTTGATATAGAAAAAGAAGTTTTGTTCCTATTGAAAGGTGAGAGCCTTTCAGACCCACCTATTCCAAGGGACATATGGTTGAATTTCAAGTTTAAGGTCTTAGGACTAGGTAAGTCCACCAAAGGATCAAAGTTTGAATAATCTTAAGTGTGACCTGGGGCCTAGGCTTCTGATGTTAGGTCCTTCTGCTTTCACGATTTAAAATTAAAGAGAGCGTAGGTGGGAAAAGGAAGCAACCACTGCCCTCCGGTGTTGTCAGGATTTGGGCCAGGCCTTGGGCTAGGACTGAAAAACTCTCAGTGAGCGATGCGGACCCTGGCTGCAGTAAGGGGCGGGTAGACGCGGCAGGGGGCGGGGCTCGCGTCAGCCCGCAGCCCCACCCCAGCGGAAGTGCTGCTGGCCCCGCCCCCTTCAGCCGGCCCGTTCAGCCTGGCCCATCTTTGGGCCTGATCTCTCCAGCGCTATTCGCCTCCAGGAGCGTCTTAAACTGGCGCCCCTGCTCCGTGTCTAGAGAGACCGATCTGGGTTGGTGCAACTGGCTTCTCCCTGTCCCTCCCACTTTCCCACCCTCCCCTCCATTTCTCGGTTTAATCCGAGCGGCTACTGGAGCCGCTGAGAACTGTCCAGGTAAAATGTGGGCAAGTAAGGACTCAGGTGTGGGCGCCTCCCAGGCAAGGCTGACTTTGGGGGGGGGGGGAGGGTTGCTGGGGATTGAGCTCAAGCCTTGTGTTTCACGTGTGCCAGGCAAGCACTCTGTCAGCTGTGAGAGTGTGAAGAAAAGGAGAAAGGAAGAGACATTGATCCGACAGTGGTGATGGGAAGAGGTGTTAGAGCTGGGCAGATAGAAGGAGCAAGACTGAAGCCCTCCAGCTTGGGGACCGGGTCATTTGTGTCCCCGCGCCTTGCGCAGTCTCCGTTGTGCCTGGGAGATACTGAGCTGAGTAGGTGCAGGAGGTGGGGCGGACGGTGACACCCGAGGATTGTCCTCATCCCACTCCGCGTGGTGACTGGGTACTGACAAATGCCCCGCCCGGGTGCGCGCAGCCCCAGGTTTGCAGAATGAAAATCAATAAAATCGATACAGTGGCAAAGAACACGAAACATGTTGAGTTGTTATTATTACTTGTGTTTGTTAAACTTTTTTTTTTCAACTTCATCTTGAAAAATGTGACTTCAGCTTTGATCCTGGCCTCAAAGAGGCACGCAAATTTTCTTTAGTTTCCCGCAGGAGACTAAGAAAGTTGCACTTGGTCCCAAGCGGATCAGACTTCCCCTGTAGGCCTAGCAACGTGGTCCGGGGGAATGAAGCCCCAGGGCGTGCTCAGCTTCCAAACATAGCCTTTCCCCGTGCCCTATCATCTGCCCTTTAGGGAAATAGACCCCCTCCATTTATAGATCCCCGGCTTAGTACTCCCACATCCCCCGGGAGGGGGTGCCTAGTCGCTTTAAATAATGATATTTGCATGCAAGGAGCGATTCATAAATATGTCAGGGCCGGTGAAATATAGGCAACATTTCAAACTTTCTATTTAAAAAACATGAATTATGGCCACGGAAAATGTGTTCCCATTTAAAGGCGATACGAAGTATTTGGTGTCTCGTCCCCGGGCCCATCCATCATGCAGACAATAAAGAGAGTTTTTCGCCCTGACACTCGCGATTTATGGGCGCCCTTCTCTGCCCTCATCACTCACCCACTACGGCCGGCCCGGGGACAAGGAAAGCCTAGCAGTCGCCCCCACCAGAGTCCAAGCACACTGTTGGCTCCTTTGCTGGACCCCAAATCCAAGATCTCAAAGGGAAGCGCCTCGAGTTAAGGGATCACCTGGCTACAAGGGTCTGAGCAACCACGTGCAAGTGGGAACCACACTCATCCTCTGCGAAGCAAGCTTTCCTCGTGACTTGAGGCCGAGATGACACAGAAGCAGCCATGTGTACACCCTCATCCGAGGAGGATCGAGCACAGAGGTGGAAGCTGGCTGCGCAGGTGGCCCCAGGATACTTAAACTCTGGTTGGAAGTGAGGGCCGAGAGCAAGGGACTGCCCAGAATGACTTCTAAACATTCCTCCTCCCACAGATGGTGACCTGGTCTCAAATTTTCTCAAGACGGATCAGGGGGAGGATTCTGGGCAAGGCTACCTCTCCAGGAACCCCTGGTGCGAACTATAGAAGCCCATGCTGTCTGCAGCAGTTTGGAAAACACTCAGTATCATCTGGCAGGGGGCAGAGGTGGGCAGCAAGGAATAACAGAAATAAGGAAGGAGGGGTGCCTCTGGCCAAGCTAAGTCCGCCCCCCCCCATCTTGTGTTCGCAACTAACTGTCTTCCCAAAGCCGCCACTGATTCCCTGGAGAAAACTTTCCTGAAGCCAAGTTCAGGCTCTGCAGCGGAATTTGCTTTCAGTTTTACTGGGGGCGGACTCTGCTCTGTAGAAACCCTGTAGGTTTCTGAAGCTTGAGCGAACGTGGGGGCTACCCTAGGCCCAGCATGGCAGTGAGCGGCCACGAAACCTGGGGGCGCCAGTAGAATAGTGGGGCTGGATCCACTGCCTTCTGGGCATAGGGAGCCACCTCGTGCCTGTGACTAAGCCGAAGCTCACCGGTACATGCAAGTCGGAAGCCATTTCCAGTTGAATGCCTACTGGTTGTATTTACTCGGTTAGATGCAGCACCAAATGACTGCCAGAGAAATCCTGTCCATTTAAAAATGACAAGGTTGAATTTATTGTATAGCCATGTGTAAGTTTTATCCATGTGAGGATAAAATTGCACAAATATCTCGGCACTCGGCACCAATACCACTTACTGCTTCTGGATTCAAGGACACGTGACATAACACATCTGGAAACTAAGATCTATAAGATAAAAATATTCTTAAATTTTAAATGTGTGTGTGCACATATAATTAGGTTGGAAAAATTATAAGACAGGGTTTGGTTTTGGTTTGGGTTTTTACATGTGGTGTGTTTTTTTACACCCCTTGCTTGAGTGTCACCCAGGCCCAAGATAGAACTCATGTCTAAATAACTATCCAGTAAACATTTCCTACAGCCAGACTTGAGGAGTTTCCTGTCTAAGCTCTTTAAGTATCTGTAGTACAGTGAAGGTGATAAAATAAATAAATGCATAAGAAAAGCAGGCCGGCAGGTAACAGAGCCACAAGGCAGCACATAAACACATATATGAATATACACTATCTCTGGATTTATAAATAATTTTTTTTCATAAGATTGGAGAGTGTTGACAAATTGAGGCACTTTGGGGAGTCTTATGTTGCGACCCCAGTCCTGTAGCCCAGTGCACCAAGCAGTCTGCAATACAATTTTTTGGATAGTTACCACCTTTAATCCCAGACTTGCTGCGGCTGCCAGGGGCTCAGTATGGATGTTCAACTGCAGAGTACTTTGGGGGTTCTTGGGGATGTAGACCTCAGGCAGTCTTGGGAAAGAGCTGGCATTTAAACTAGCAGGCTCTAGGGTCCTTCCAAGAACCCTTTCCCTCAGATATTTCAGTCAGCTCTCAGTCCTGACTTAGGCCGGCTCTGGCAGCCACATTTGGGTCTGAGTTTGGACAAGAATGTAAGATAGAAAAGGATGGGTGGCCCTCAATCCCAAGCCATTACCCCAGTGGAAAGGCAGAAACACCAGGAAGAGAGCCAAACCCCACCCAATCCTTGAGGCTCTCTTCTGAGGCCATGGAAGCAGTAACCTGGGTGGATTTGCTTAAGAAATCTTAGATACTCCTTCACACACTAAGTGTTGAAATCCCAATGTCCTGTGGGTCGTAAGATAGTTGCAAAGCCCCGAGAGGCTATTAGCTACGTCAACAAGGCTGGAACTATGAAAGTCAGAAGCAAAATACTAATTCCCAAACAGAGGCTTGTAACAGTCCACACATTTAACTATCCTGTACTAGCTGAATTACTTCCTTGTCCCCAAATGCACAAAATCCTTAAGAGGGTGAAAAGCCTCTAAAAGTCCTTGCTTAGGGAAGAAACCAAGGGGGCATTTAGGTAGGAAATCCTTAGACTCGCTGGCACTCCTGCCACGAGAGAAATAACCCCGGCCCTGAGAATGCCCTACTCCAGAGAG
>PVIH01001662.1:208195-223457 GCA_004025045.1 Sigmodon hispidus
TAAAAAAAAAAAAAAAAAAAAAAAAAAAAAAAAAAAAAAAAAAAAAAAACTGTACTGAAAACCAAAGGAAGAGAGAGTGCAAATTTTAAAATAAGTAGAGTCGAGGGCGAACTTAGAAGCGTGCAGGCCATGGCGAGACCCAAGGAATATTCGACCACCCGTCCCGTCCCTCCCTAAGCCTTGCTGGTTTGAAAAGCTGCTAGGCTCCGGCATGACCATCTGCAGTCTGGTGGAGAAGGTCTGGGTCCAGCTTCGGCCTCAGCTTGCTCTTTCCCTCAGACACACCCCGAGGGGGTGGAGAGGTTGCCGGCTGGAACAGAACCCGGGTGCAGAGACCCCTGGGGGCATGTGCCAGTCCCGGGTTCTTTGGGCGCTCTGGGCCAGGCTTTCCAGCTCGCCGGGCCTGACCTGTCAGGCGGATTATCTTCGAGGGAGATTAATAGGGGAGGCGGGCTGCAATAATAATCGTTTTGTTTGATGTGACAACTCTGATAGGCGTTGATTTACTTACAAACTGATAGGCTTTTAATTGAGCGCCTCCGCCGAGCCAGAGATGAAAGGGAAGCGCCGGTGAAAGGCGGCCCGCCTGCCCTCCGGCCTCAATACTGATTAGCCATCTCGACAGTGAATAGTTCAAGGCATTTTCAAACTTTTTTACTAAGCTCTCTTCCCTTCCGCCTTCTTTCCTCCACCTCCTCAAATATCTGCCATGCCCACACCTTTTTTTTAGAGAGAGAGAGAGAGAAAACAAATCATGTCCATTGTGTGCAAATAAAATCCGCAGGACATCCATGCCTACCACCTCGGAGGGTTGGAGGTATTAGCCCTAGCCTGGAATAATTAATAACCCCCCACCTACATAGCTTTTGTGACCTTCTGGGATTTGACCTCCGTAGAGAGGTGCCCAGATGATGGTGCCTCACTAAAGCCGGGGGAACGCAGATCCCCTAGGCGCCCCTGTGCGCTCTGACCTGCTGAGTTGAGTTGGAGCAAAGTAAACGCAGGCGGCCA
Organism: Sigmodon hispidus; assembly: GCA_004025045.1. Taxonomy (NCBI): domain Eukaryota; kingdom Metazoa; phylum Chordata; class Mammalia; order Rodentia; family Cricetidae; genus Sigmodon; species Sigmodon hispidus. The sequence goes on from PVIH01001662.1 coordinate 209,207, forward strand.
ACGCCGGAGCTCACCGAACACCGCACATACCCATCAACACGTGTGATCATTCCGGAGCAAAGGCCATTCCACAATTCCACCAGACTTGAAGGGCTGGGTCGGCCTCCCTTGAACTGCCCAGTACAAAGAAAAAACTACTAGGATTGGAAGAAGTGACAGACTGAGAATGCCCCGGGCCTGCTGCGCTCCGGCTACACTTAGTTCTGTCCACAATGCCAGCTTTCGATGTCTAGGCCTGTCGAAGAGGCCAAAATGGCAGACGGTCCAAGGCCGAGCTTGATAGGCTGGGACCACAGGAGTTGGCCAGAGGTGACACCTTCACACCATGCAATCGGTGACCCAGTCAAGCACTAACGCCCGCAGGCTACACTAACTTCAGACACACTGCTCAGCAGAGTTTGGGGCTACCACCCTGGCAAACTGGGTGGTGGCAAACTCCAATCTCTAGGGATTACTCAGGCAACCTTCACAGCCCTGCATGTGATCTTGCCACGGTGTCACAGACTTACCTTCCTAAACTGTCGCAGGGACACCACAAACCTTCCTGAGTGCAGGTGTTCTAAACACACACACACACACACACACACACACACACACACACACACCAGCCCCCAGCACTTCTCCTCTCCAAATTAGCATTAATCGAGTTACCAGCTCATTAGCTTTGCCAACCTAAGGAATTAAGGAATAAAATCAAAACGGCGTGAAAGAATACCTACAAGAAAATTCTAAAACTCATCCCCACACCAGAAAGTTCTCCGTTGCCCGCATGGAGTAGGAGATAAAAACACAAGGCAAAGAGAGACTGGTGTGCTGGGAGAGGAACGGGCTAGCGTTCCGAAGGGAAGTCCCCAGCCAGACCCCTGCAAGTACCAGGCTTAGATCAGGGGGTTCGGTGGTCGGAAACGCGCAGAACACAGATCGGCTCGGGCTCCCAGCGCTCCCAGCCCCACCATTTATCAAAAGGACTTGACAACAAAAGAAGAGCTGGGCGGAAAAGTGGGGGGAGGGGAAATTCAAAGTCTCCCAGGTCTGTCCAAGGAAGGGGGTGTGCCCCCCTCTCGCCCCCTTCTACTTTCTGTGAGTTTCTGGAGGTGACCCTCGAACCGGCTCCCGACGTTAGGGAAGTGCAGAGAATTCGCCCAGCGGCACAGGAGTGCATACACACTGCGCACTAGATCCAGGTACAAGGCGGCACACACAGCGCCTCCCTCTTCTTTCCAAACTACACGAGCGACGGCGCAAATGGAGGGGAACGCGGCAGTACCGCTCGGCTTCCCCGGAAGAACCGGTTCCCAGGCAGCCGCCCCTCCCTCTCGAGTTCTTTCCCTCTGCTCTCCGGGCACAGGTCAGTCCTGTCTGGACGGTCCACTATATTCAGTCGAGCAGCCCCGGTAGTTCCGGCTCCCAGGACTGTCGGGATGCGCAGAGAGTAGTGGCGAAGGAGCCGGGAAAGGAAAAGAGCGAGCCTGAGACCTGTTTGCCTGTGCACATCGCCGGGCCTCTTCTCTGGAGCTTTTCAACGCTCGTTACGATCCTGGGTCACAGAATTAAAGAGGGATACCCACCAGTAACCTTCAGGACTGGGGCTACATTGGTGATGTGGCTCTTTGGAAAGAAGTTCCCGAGTTGGGGATCGGGACAGTGCCTAAGGCGGCAGGCGGACGTCCTCAAGTTACATTGCCCCGCAGGGATTGTCTCAGAGAGGCGGGAAACCTCCCGTGTTAGACGTCGTCTCCATAGCCATTCTTAGGTACCAAGCAGCCCCGAACTCTGCAACCCGGATTAACCAAAGAACCTCATGGTGGAGGATGCCTCTGTCTCTCCAACACCGGGAGGGAAGGCGCACACCCCAGGCCGGTGTGACCAACTCCGCATCCTAGATGCACCTGCGCACTTTACACTCACTATTTCATTTTTCTGACGGTGGGCGCCTCTTCCCCCATTCATTCTTTTTCTTACACTCCTCTACACACACACACACACACACACACACACACACACACACACACACACAGAGGCCGCTCCTCTATCCCCCCTCTTTCAGTTTCTTCTCGGTCTCTTCCTTCCTCTGTCTCACTCTCGGTCTCTCTTTTTCCCTTCAAGTCTCACCCGCCTTGTAATCAGCAACAAAAGCTGACATAAATCACGGGCAGATTGACAAGAGCTGACAAATAACTGATTGATTGCGGTCGAGGCACATTGACAATTGATGGAGGGGTGGAGATGCCCAGAGAAACGGGGGAGGGGGGAAAGAGGGTAGCAGAGGAGAGCAAGAATGGGGGGGTTGAATTGAGTGTGAAACAGGGGAAACATGTGACCCCCGCTCCTGCCCCAATCTGAGAGTCCCCGGGTGTCACGTGACCAAGAAAGGCGGAGAGCCCCCGCGCACGTCGCCAAGACGAGCAGCCACCGCCTCCGTTGCCCTTCTAGCTTCTGGTTTCTCTGCTACAGAACCTCAGGAAAGCCAAGCGGGCGGGCAGACTTCCTCCGGTGTCGGCTCTCCACTTTTCCTTACTCGAGTGGCCACGCCACGCGAGATCTCAGTTACTGAAAAAAAAAAAGGTGCGCGCACCCCCACGCATCCCTGGAGTTGGCCGTTCAGCTAGTATCCACACTCCCGCTGGTGCTTCTCCGCACCCGCCCGAAGTCTGTTAACTCAGATGCACTCCCTCCCTCCAAAGGTTTCAGTTTGTTTTCCAGCTGGGAAAACGAAGAACGACGAGGAGGAAAAAGAAGGAAGGCGGTAGATGGCAAACGTAGAATAAATGTCCATCTCGGCCGGGTAGAGAAATCGAGGGAGGGGACAAGCCGAGGGGAGGCGAAGAGAGAGCTGCCCATTAAAACCAGCTCTGAGAGTCCTGGCGGCGGCGGCGACGGCGGCGCGGGACGCGTCACATCCCCTTGACCCTCCAATCACCTCGGGCTCCCATTTGATTGGAAGGCGGCAAAGGCTTTAATCTCCCCCTTGGTGCAGCTGCTTTTGAAGTGAGTTTCCTCGCCAGAGCCCCGGCTGGACAGGCAGCGGCTCACATCGCAGAGCGCAGCGCCGGCTCGGGGCCGGGAGAGCGTAGCGCAGGGTGCAGCCTGAAGCAGACACCGCGCACTGCGGGGCACTCCTGCAGTCCACCCGGCTCCTGCAGCCCCGCCACGGCTCCCCTGCGGGCCACCCAGGATTATTCACTTCTGGCTCCAGGCTCCAAGAAGGCGCGCGGGGCACCCGCGTCCGCCAAGCCAGCTCCTCCTCCTCCAGCTGCTCCCGCTCCCGGGGCGAGCCTGCAGCCCGGAGCCCGCCCCGCGCGTCCCGGAGCCCTCCCCCCGCTGCTCCCATGCGCGCGGGTGGGTCATGAGCACAGCGCCCTCGCTTTCTGCCCTAAGAAGCAGTAAGCACAGCGGCGGCGGCGGCGGCGGCAGTAGTGGCAGTGCGGACCCTGCCTGGACCAGCGCGCTCTCTGGAAATTGCTCCGGCCACGGCCCAGGCGCGTCCCCGGCCGGCAGCACCAAGCCTTTTGTGCACGCCGTGCCCCCCTCTGACCCCCTGCGCCAGGCTAACCGCCTGCCCATCAAGGTGCTGAAGATGCTGACCGCACGGACTGGCCACATTTTGCACCCAGAGTATCTGCAACCCCTGCCTTCCACGCCCGTCAGCCCTATCGAGGTAAGGACCTTCTCTCAGGGTCAAGCTGAGACCCGTGCCAGGGCTGCTTTCCTGTGGGGTTTCTTTCCCATGGGATCTGGGGCACGCAGGGGTGGGGGGTGGCGGTCGGAGTGATTCAGCTCCAGGATGGGAGAAAAGGACAGCGCTTCCTTACCCCTTAATGGGATAGGGCAATGAGATGGAATGGGGTGTAAATTCTAAGGGGCAAAGCCATCCAAACTTGTCCTTTTTGTATTAAAGCTCCTATGTGCCTAGCCCTCCGCCATCGGCCCCTAGACAGACAAGGGCCTGAATACTGTCCCCAAATCGCCTTCCTCCGGCTCTCCAGAAGCTAGTATATTTACACAGCCTCGGAGGCGCCAACCGCTCAAGCCCTACTCTTTAGAATCAAGGAGTGTGTGCCCAGAAGGGAGTACAGTTTTGGGTCTAAGGAGATGAAAACAAAAACATTTTGAGGAATTGTTTCCAAATCTAAGTAGTGTTGAAAGAATGCAGGAAGGATCCTAGAGCGGTCGGGGTTCTGGCATCTTTCCCAAAGACGAGAATCTTTGCGGATGAATGTGGAATAGGGTGCCACTTAGAATTGTGCCTCGAAGTTGAGATGCTTTTCGTGGGTTATTACGGAGGGCGTTCGAACCCTAAAGCCAGGATTCTAAAGGGTTTCCCCTTCTTTCTCTGTGTGACCCCCTACCCCCCGTCTGACCACGCAGCTGGACGCCAAGAAGAGCCCGCTGGCGCTGCTGGCGCAAACATGTTCGCAGATAGGAAAGCCAGACCCCTCGCCCTCTTCCAAACTCTCCTCGGTCGCCTCCAACGGGGGCGGCGCGGGTGGTGCAGGCAGCGGAGCCGGAGGCGACAAGGACGCCAAGTCGGGCCCCCTGAAACTGAGCGACATCGGCGTGGAAGACAAGTCGAGTTTCAAGCCTTACTCCAAGCCTGGCTCAGATAAGAAGGAGCCGGGAGGCGGCGGTGGAGGCGGCGGGGGCGGCGGCGGCGGCGGGAGTGTTTCTGCGGAGAAGTCAGGATTCCGGGTACCGAGCGCCACCTGCCAGCCATTTACGCCCAGGACAGGCAGTCCAAGCTCCAGCGCCTCGGCCTGTTCGCCCGGAGGCATGCTGCCCTCCGCCGGGGGCGGCCCGGAGGGCAAGGACGATAAGAAAGATCCCGAAGCTGGCGGCGGTGGCAGCAGCAAGGGCGCAGGGGGCTCCTCGGCGGACGGGGTATCTGCGGGGCTGGCACACGGGCGGATTAGCTGCGGTGGCGGAATTAACGTGGATGTGAACCAGCACTCGGAAGGGGGTCCAGGGGGCAAGACTCTAGGCTCAGACTGCGGCGGCTCTTCCGGCTCCAGCTCCGGTTCTGGCCCCAGCGCACCCACCTCGTCATCGGTGTTGGGCTCCGGGCTGGTGGCTCCCGTGTCTCCCTACAAACCGGGCCAGACAGTGTTCCCTCTACCCCCCGCGGGCATGACCTACCCAGGCAGCCTGGCTGGGGCATATGCTGGCTACCCGCCCCAGTTTCTGCCACACGGCGTGGCGCTCGACCCCACCAAGCCTGGTAGCCTGGTAGGGGCTCAGCTGGCGGCCGCCGCGGCTGGCTCTCTTGGTTGCAGTAAGCCAGCCGGTTCGAGTCCCCTGGCCGGGGCTTCGCCACCTTCTGTGATGACAGCCAGTTTGTGCCGGGACCCATACTGCCTCAGCTACCACTGCGCCAGCCACCTGGCCGGAGCTGCGGCCGCCAGCGCCTCGTGCGCGCACGATCCGGCCGCTGCCGCGGCGGCGCTCAAATCGGGATACCCGCTGGTGTACCCCACGCACCCACTGCACGGTGTGCACTCCTCGCTGACCGCTGCCGCCGCTGCGGGCGCCACACCACCCTCCCTGGCCGGCCACCCCCTCTACCCCTATGGTTTCATGCTTCCCAACGACCCGCTCCCCCACATCTGCAACTGGGTGTCAGCTAATGGGCCGTGCGACAAGCGCTTCGCCACGTCCGAAGAGCTGCTGAGCCACTTGCGGACCCATACGGCCTTTCCTGGGACAGACAAACTGCTGTCGGGCTACCCCAGTTCTTCGTCTCTCGCCAGCGCCGCCGCAGCAGCCATGGCTTGTCACATGCACATCCCCACGTCGGGCGCACCAGGCAGCCCTGGGACCCTGGCGCTGCGCAGCCCCCACCATGCACTGGGACTCAGCAGCCGCTACCACCCCTATTCCAAGAGCCCGCTCCCCACACCCGGTGCCCCAGTGCCGGTGCCCGCTGCCACCGGACCCTACTACTCCCCGTACGCCCTCTACGGACAGAGACTGACCACTGCCTCAGCGCTAGGGTATCAGTGAGGGAGGCCTGGAGGAATTTGGAGAAGAGAAAGGAGCTGGGGGAAGGGAGGAGCCGAGGGAGGGGCAGGAGCCGGGCGAAGTTCCTGACTCCAGCAGGAGAGGAAGACCCGGGCTACCAAAGGGAAAAGAAAGCCTAAATCTTACCTATCCACCAGTAGCCAGTGAGTAAGCCTGGATGTGAGACCCTTCTCCACCCCTAGCTCCCCCACCTAAACTTTATAAAAGTTGAAAAAAAATCATTTGACTTTTTATAGAAAGAGAAGGAAAAATAATTGAGAAAGTGTTCATCTGAGGACTTCGCTGGTGAACATTGGTATTTATTTAAGTTAGCTCCAAGCGGACCCGTGGTTCAAAAGTGCATTATTTAGTTTGAGCTCCGTAGGTTAAAAGGAGGGGGAATTCAAACTCGAGGGTAAATATGTGGAAAACAAACCCTCCCATCCCTTGTAGAGTATAAATAAAAACAAAACCGCTACAGAACTAGGGTCTTCTCTTTAATGTTACTTTAAAATTGCTATGATTGTATTGTGCGTTCTTATTTAATGTCTGATTGAAACTCAAATTTACATGCATGTTTGTTACAAAAAAAAAGACGAAACAAAATAAGTCACAATTTGTCAACTCTGATTTCAAATTGCAGTTATTTTTAAGGTGTATACCATCGAAAGAGAATGGGTATTTTTTTGTATGTATTCTGGAAGAAAAAAAAAAAAAAAAAGGAAAAACAATTTTATTCCAAAACCTCATTTGCCTTATTTTGTTCTTTAAAAGGAACACAACTATTTTTAATTTTTAAGTCCACCCACTGGGAAGGGGGCAAGGTTTACGTCATGTGCTAAATAATAGACAATGTATCGCTTTAAAGATTAAAATTCCGTATATTTGATGTATTAAAAGGTTTTACTTCTTCTTATCTTATTTTTTATTTTTTACTTTTATTTAAACGGTTTCAGCCTCTGGATTCCTGGGACCTCCCTGCTACCTTTTGCCCAGGATCGTGGCTGAATTTCCTATTGCTTTGTTGTGATTTTCTTGAATAAGCTAGAGCTTCAGAAGTACTAGCCAGCTGAATGGTTGGCCTTGGGGTAAAATGTTTTTTAAGAGAGAATCCACAGTGTGGAAAGATAGTATCCTTGGCTAATTGCTCATTTAGTTTTTCTTTAAGTCTCTCGGAAGCTGGTTTGTGAAAAGTGAAAGCAGGGAAAATAGAGGCTTTGGTTTTTGTTAAATTCCTCTTTTAAGGTTTTTTTGTTTTGTTTTGTTTTGCGTGAGGAGCATCTGAGTTTCGTTTTGTGCAGAGAGCCGAGCAGGCTGAGACTCGCCCAGCGGGGCCAGAGCCCCTGGGAACGTGCGCCGCTGCCTGCCTGTTCCCTCTTCACAATGCTAGCATCCCGGCCTGGGGTAGCGGCCCAGATAGATTAGTGGGGATAGGGAGGGATTGCTGGCCTGAAGAAAGCACGCAGAGCCTTCTTATCCCGTGGTCCTTGAAACAAAATAAATTCTGCTTTTTTTCTTTTCTTTTTTTTTTTTTTTTTTTTTTTTTTTTTGACCTAGGGGTAGTTGAATTACCCCCAAACCCTTTCACACCCTGCACCCTGCCCACCCCACCCACACTGGCTCCTTTCTCCTGCCAGAGTCGGGGCGCGTGACAGGCCTGCACCAAGGCTGGTTTTCCCTGTCCCGGTCACTCTGCAATGGATGCGGTAGCCCCAGTCGGGGTTACAAGAGTGCGTTCTGGGCTTAGGAACTCGGAAGCCCCTTTTAAACTCGAGTGTGAGGGGTTTGGCGGTCCTGCTCCGCCTCACGGGAGCAAATTTGTACTGTCCTGGATGGCATCCACGCTGCCAGGATCCGGGTGTGGATCCCGAGGGCTCTCCCTTCTCCCCAACTTGAACCTCACACCCCGCAGTCAGAAGCGCCGGCAGGAAAACGTAGGAAACGTTCCGATCGCTGCTGGCCCCGGAGGCCCTGGCTGGAGCTGCCGTGCTTAAGCTGCTGGGAGCGCTGGACCCAGGACTCCCTTCCCTGGGATCCCGGGACCCGAGAGTAGCCGCCCAGAGCAGTCGGGCTTTTCTGGGTTCCCCGAGCTTCTGGCTTCCCTCGGCACCAGCCCTCCCTGTCGCCTCTGGGGCACGCACAGAGTCTACTGTCCCGCTTTAGGCCTTGCAAAGAACAGCCACCCGTGCCCGGGTGCCATTTGCACAGGACTTAGTGGCTTCTGAGATTTTTTTTTTTTTTTTTTCCCATTCTCCTCCTCAGCAGTCTAAGGGCTGCAGGACCTTTTCCCGGGTGGCACGCAGAGAGGACCCAGCCACCTCCCGAAGGGCACCTTGAGAAGACTCTCCGGCCTTCCTGAGGCTTCCCCGGAGGGTGCAGCTTGGCGGCCTGTGACCCTAGTACGGGAGCTGGCGTGGAAGAAGGAACAATGTGACCGACCCTTCTACCCTTCTGGTCTGGAGGAGAGACGTTAGGCTGGCCTGGGCTTCTCGAGAATCCTTGAGCACGGGATGGCTCACCATCCCCAGGTGTTTAGACAAACTCCTAAACTCCTAAAAATTACCAGGTTGGGGAGGAGGACAGATGATGCGACCAGAGCATCAGGGCCGGTGGCATGGGATCTAAAAGCCAGGCCGATATCTAACACAGGCCGCTGGTACTGGGACCCACAAGCTTCACCCACCATGGCTTTGCATATTTGAGCAGGGGTCTTTGGGTGCTCCGCTTATCCCGCCAGGACCCGCTCAGACAAGGAAGGCCTAAACATTGTTCAGCCCTGGAATTCAAGCCTGGGACCTTCAGAAAGACAACTAGGACGTTCGGACCTTCATGCCCCTTCTTGGTATTTTATTAACCAAAATAAAACCTCTTGAAAACTTTAATGAGACCCTCTTCCGGAAGAAGTTAGGCAGAGGCAGCAAAATCCCAGAGTCTCGAGGCTGGGGGTTAAGGGCAGGAAGGATTCCCCAACATGTGATATAGAGCCAAGTCACTCCTGCACAGAGTTAGAGGGTGCTGGGTGCCAGTACGTGTTGGGGGTTGGACACAATTCTCGAGCTTCCCGGCGAGGTACACGCCCCTCCCTGCGGCATCCTGGATCTGTCCCCCTCCCCCGCTTCTCTGCCCGGTCTCAGCAGCCGGGGAGAGAGCCGCTGCCCTACAGTCGGCTGCTGGAGCTTGCACAGCAAGCTTGTCCACCAGGCGGCGCTACGGATCCCACCAGCCAGGAAAATATCAGGAATTCAGGCCAATCCAAAGGCCTCAGGCTGGGTGGTCATCCCAGGACCCGAAGCGGCCTTTGCTTCTCCTGCTTTCAGGGGTCAGGGGTCCCCTCCCTGTAACTCCTCACTTCTTCCTTACTGAGAACAATCTCCTTGATCCTCTTCTACACTTTATAGCTTTCAGCTCTGCACACACACACACACACACACACACACACACACACACACACACACACACTTTCCCATCTACAAAGGGTTAGTACAGGCTTCCCAGGATCCTACCATTCTTGAAAAGCTCCCCATTCCACTCTCAAGGCTTCCGCAGGTCCCTCTTGTCCAGCCTGCCCTTCATTTGCAGGCAGGATACCCCAGGGTCCTCTGGGGATCCTGTTTCACAGGCCCAGAGACAACCCACAAGAGACTCTTTTTTTCCTGAGAAAAGGTTTCTCCTGGCTGTCCCGGAACACACTTTATAGACCAGACTGGCCTCAAACTCATTCAGCCTAAAGGTATAAGATAAAACCATGCCACGGGGGTTTCTTGAGGCCCCTCTACTTCATGGAGAAACTGAGGGCAAACCTCAGAAACAGTAAGGCCACAGGGCAAAGCCCAGGCTGCCTTCTCTATTCAAATCTATCCAACAAAGGTCCCTCTGGTGGAGATGTTGAATCACCCAGTGTCCTTGTTGTGGGTGGGGACCTCATATTTGTTACAGACTACAGCCATCTTGTTACCTTTCATTCTGCCTAACCGTCACAGCACCACCATGGGGTTATTAGAATCTTTACCACATTTTCCACATGAGGAAACTGAGGCTGGACTGGACTCCACCTTGAGGTTTTAGAGATGCTGGGGAATGGAGTGTGAGCAAGAATCTCACCTTGGCTGCACCTACAGGAGGAGATTTTTAAACAGGACAGGACCTGAAAGCAGAGATTGTTTCATCTGGCATAGGGTGGGGTGTTGGGGGGCTGTCCTCTGAGTTATCTTAGTTTTTGTTATGAAGATTTTCCAGACACAGAGGTTAGGAGCAACAGCAGAATGGACTCCCATGGACCCTTGTCCAACCTCAGTAACTATGGACTCATGGGCAATCTTATTCCCTACCCTCTCCCAGGCCCCACCCCCATACATTGACATGACTAGACACCCCGCTGCAGGGTGACATCTCCTCAGATGCCAGTCACTTCCACTCGAGGCTTCAACTTGTTCCTGGGCTGGCATCTGGGAGGTGGAATATGTGAGTGAATTCATTTCTACCAGACCACAGGCCTGGCACTCCACCTACCAAAAGTACAAGAGGCACTGCTCCCAGAGTGTGCCGGGGGTGTGAGTGGGATGGAGAGCGAGTGGGTGTGGGGGTGTTTCTGTAAAATGACTTTGGATCCTGGCCTGGCTTGGCAATAGGAGACATTCTCCAAGTAAGCACAGCTTAAAGCCATATGCTACAATAGAAAAGACAGTTTCTGGGCTGAGCGAGCCAGGCTCTTAGCTCTACATGGGCTTACCTCACTTCCTCTTGTCCTCTGTATCCTCATCAGTAAAATGGGGACACTGATACCAACCAAGCGGGGTTATTATTTGGGGTTATTAGGAACCTCAAATAAAATAATAAATTTAAGAGCTGGGAACAGCTCAGTGGTGGAGCATGTGCCATGCATATAAAAGTCCTGTGCTGGATTCTCAGCATGAAACAAAAAAAGCAACAAATAATAAAAGATGTGAAATGTCCAAGTTCCTACCTGGTTCACTGTGGTTCTCACTAAAGGCTGAAGAGCTGCCCGTAGCTTCCTCTGGCCCAGTGACTTCTCCAGGGCACCTACAGTCCTGGTTCATCCGCCCGTCCCTCCTATTCTGTGTCACTCAAGTCCTCACAGTTCGAACCCTCTAGTTGCTAGCTAGACCCTACTCAGTTGTGCCAATTACACAATCCTTCCCTGGAACACCCCCCCCCTTACAGTGTGTTAAGTGTCCTTGAACTTACTGCTCAGCCCAGCAGCTGATGCTGTAGAGAAAACGGGACCCTCTCAGAGGTGGATGGGGCTGCCTGGAGGTTGTAAGGCACAGACAGGCCTTGAGAGTGAAGGCCACTCCACTCTCTGATCCTTCCCTACTTCCTGATTTGCTCAGATGTGAGCAGATTCCTCTACACTATGGAGAAGGTTCCAGCTGCCACCATGTCCCCTCACACTGTGAGTGACAATGAGCCCTTCCTCCTGCAGGCTGCTGTGCCGGGTATTTTATCCCAGCAACAAGGAAAGCGACTCATATACCACCCCTCAAAATCTCTCAACATTAGGCTGGGCCTAGTGGCCACACCTTTAATCCCAGCACTCAGGAGGCAGAAGCAGACAGTTCTCTGTGAGTTCAAGGCCAGCCTGGTCTATAGAGTGATCTCCAGGTCATCAGGGCTACTTAGTGAGATTCTGTATCAGAGAGAGAGAGAGAGAGAGAGAGAGAGAGAGAGAGAGAGAGAGAGAGAGAGAGAAAATTCTCTTGCTGCTCACCTCCAGGGTTCCCTCTCCTTCATTTTGCATTCCTCTTCATGTAACACAAGGGTGAGGGTGAGGTACACAGGCCCCTGGGCCAGGGATAAGAACACAAACTTTGACTGGGATTTCTCCACAGTTGTACAGTCAGAAATAAGACATGTATGATGGTAATGTTCCAAAAGTGACCCAGGGCCATGTAAACCCAGGTGAATGGCACACTGCCCCAAACACTAATGCTCCTGGAAGTATGACATTCATAATTTTCCATACTCTCATCTATTCGTATCTCTGTTACCTTCTCCATTTCACAAGAGGCAAAGATGTGTATTACCCAGCAGTGGCAGCTGAGCCTTCACAGGCCCACCTTCTGCTCACACTAACTCAACACTCCTCCTTTTGACCACGGGCCACATTGCTGCCACCCCACCTTCTGAAAACCCCCTGGCTCCTACTGTATTTAATGTTGCCTCCTGCGGCTCCTGCTCATCCACTGACAAGTACGCGTTTTTCATTTTTGCAGTGTGTGTGAATATATATGTATGTATTTAAAATATTTTTAAATCATGTTTCCCCTTCTATTTCTTCCCTACAATCCTTCCTGTGCACCTTTTCTTCTTCATGACTTTTGATCTACTTGTCACACACACACACACACACACACACACACATCTGTGTAATGTTATTTGTAATATATATGATTTCACGATGACCACTTGGAACTGGATGCTCAGTTAGTATGCTTCTCACTGCGATGACTGTTTCGCCCATGCTCAGTATTCCTTAGCTGGCTGTAGGTTTTTGTCTAGAACTGAGGTCTTATGAGTTTTCTCCCATCCATGTTAGCATGTTTCTAGGAATCCTTAGTCAGATGTTCAGTAAGCAGTCGTGTTGATGGGACTTCATGGGTCTCATCATTTTGCTAACATTTTTAGGAAACAGCCTCACAACAAACTCACTGTTCCTCTGCTCATACCTTCTTTCTGCTCCCTTTTCTGCTATGATCCTGAAGCCTTACTGTAGACATTGTGTTGTAGATGTATTAACTGGTACTGGGAAACATGTGGTCACTTGTTCTCTGCATTCTGATTGGCTGTGGTTTTCTATAATTGACTCTATTACAAAGAAAAGTTTCCTTGATGAAGGATGAGGGCTATGCTTATCTATGGGCATAAGGACAAATATTTACAATGTACTTAGGGGTGCTGCTGGCTTAGTAAAGTGGTTATAGGTTCTCCTCCATGATCCATGACCTCACTAGCCACTTGCTATTGGCTTGATTTCCAGTACCAAGCAGGATTTCCTTCTTGTTGAATGGGCCTCAGATCCAACTAGAGAGCTGCTGATGACTGCCAATGTATGAGCGTCATTATTGGGATGGGATTATGGGATCCCTAATGGAGTATCGTGCTATGATGGTCAATGTTTTAGTTCATAGGCCTCATATATGGGTAGGTCATTCGGTTGCTTCTCTCCATTGGAAGATTGCATGGTGCCTTCTGGTACCATGGAAGCTAGTCCTCAGGGAGGCTTTCAGGTCAAAACCAGGTAGAATTTTCTGGGTCCTGGGTCTGAAGCATCTTGTATCTTCTAGGTTCATTTTTGTAAAACAGGGTCTTATGTGCCCAGACTGGCTTTGAACTCCCTATGTAGGCAAAAGTGATATTCTGGTCCTCCATCCCTAGGGTTACACTACCATACCTTGTTTATGCAGTACTGGAGATTCAACCCAGAGTATACTAGCCATGAACTACCAACTGAATTACATCCCCAGCCTCGCCACTATAGTCCACCAAGTCTGGAGACTGAGTTAATAGGGAGAGCTACATCTCCTCAGCTAGCATAGCACATGGACCATAACAGGCACTGACAGGTGTTAGAGGGAGGGAGAAAGGAGAAGGCAGATAGGGAAAAAAGGGCCCCTGCATACGCCTTCGGATCTGAGCTCAGAACTGCAGCTTCAGCGAGAGACTCCAGCTCAAGGAATAAGGCGGAAGTGTGGCAGATCAGGACATCCGGGTTCTTAGTACATACACCTGCACATGCACCTACATATTTAATTACACACAATTAAAAACAAAATAAGAAATGAATTGGTCCTCTTAGGGGAAACTTTGCTTCCAAAGAGTTTGAGGAACACAGAAGAGCATGGCCATAAGGAACTTGGAAGGTTTGAACTCAAACCCTAGGCCCAGGTGAGCACCAATGCATGACTTAGAAACTTTACTTGCTGAACGTAACAAAACCCTACATAGTGGTATCAAAGAGATAAACTTTCTTTCGGAGTGTAAGTGGACAGTCCAGGATGGAAGGCAGAGCAGCCTGCCTGCAATTCTAGACTTGGAAGGCACTCCCTAGAGTGAACTGGTTAGCCAGGTTAGCTCCAGATTCATCTGAGAGACTCTGCTGCAATGAAACAATGGAAGAGAGACACTTCCTGACATCAAACTTGGTCCTCCAAATGCACAAGCATGTACACACACACCACACATACACACACACTACACATACACACACATACCACACCACACACACACACACCACACA
>PVIH01001663.1:0-223249 GCA_004025045.1 Sigmodon hispidus
ACAACATCAAAACCCAAAGAAAGCCTACCAACTCATGGAAACTAAACATCACTCAGCTGAACCATCTCTGGGTCAAGGAAGAAATTAAGAAAGAAATCAAAGTCTTCCTAGAATTCAATGAAAATGAATCTACAATGTATCCAAACTTGTGGGACACAATGAAAGCAGTCTTAAGAGGAAAATTCATAGCGCTAGATGCTGATATGAAAATCCCTAGAGAAATCCCTAGAGACCTAACAGCTCAGCTGAAAGCCTTAGAACAATTAGAAGCGAACTCACCTAAAAGGAGTAGACAGCAGGACATAATCAAACTTAGAGCTGAAATCAATACAATTGAAACAAAAAGAACAATACAAAGAATCAATGAATCTAAGAGCTGGTTCTTTGAGAAAGTTAACAAGATAGATAAGCCCTTAGCCAAACTAATCAAAAAAAAAGAGAGAGAGTGTTCAAATCAACAAAATCAGAAACCAAAAGAGGGACATAACAACAGACCCCCAGGAAATACAGAGAATTGTCAGATCATATTTTGAAAACCTGCACTCCACAAAAAAGGAAAACCTAGAAGAAGTGGACAGCTTTCTGGACAGGTACCATCTACCAAAATTAAATGAAGATCAGATTAATTAGCTAAACAGGCCTATAACCCTTAAGGAAATTGAAGCTGTCATTAAAAACCTCCCCAAAAATAAAAGCCCTGGTCCAGATGGTATCAGTGCCTAATTCTACCAGACTGTTCAAAGAAGAATTACTACTGTTACTCTTCAAACTATTTCAAACAGTAGAAACTGAAGGAATACTGCCAAATTCCTTTTATGAGGCCACAATCACCCTAATACCCAAGCCACTCAAAGACACAACAAAGAAGGAGAATTACAAACCAATTTCTCTCATGAATATTGATGCGAATATTCTCAACAAAATTTTGGCAAACCGTATACAACAATGTATAAAAGATATCATTCACCACTACCAAGTAGGCTTCATCCCAGAAATGCAGGGCTGGTTTAACATACGAAAAACTGTAAATGTTATCTATCATATAAACAAACTAAAGGAACAAAACCACATGATCATATCCTTTGATGCAGAAAAAGCCTTTGACAAAATCCAACAGTCCTTTATGATTAAAGCCCTGGAGAGATCAGGAATACAGGGAGAATACCTAAATATAATAAAGGCGATTTACAAGAAGCCAAAAGCCAGTATCAAACTTAATGGAGAAAAACTCAAAGCAATTCCACTAAAGTCAGGAACTAGACAAGGATGTCTTCTCTCCCCTTATCTATTCAATATAGTTCTTGAAGTTTTAGCTAAAGCATCAAGGGAATGAAAAGAGATTAAGGGGATACAAATTGGGAAAGAAGAAGTGAAGCTATTTCTATTTGCAGATGATATGATTGTATACTTAAGTGACCCACAAAATTCTTCCAAGGAACTGCTACAGCTGATAAACACCTTCAGCAATGTAGCAGGATACAAGATTAAGTCAAAGAAATCAGTATCCTTTCTATACACTAAAGATAGAAGAGCTGAAAAAGAAATAAGGGAAACATTACCCTTCATAATAGCTGCAAATAGTGTTAAATACCTTGGAGTAACTATAACCAAAGAAGTAACAGACCTATTTGACAAAAATTTTAAATCACTGAAGAAAGAAATTGAAGAGGATATCAGAAAATGGAAAGCTCTCCCATGTTCCTGGATTGGTAGGATCAACATAGTAAAAATAGCAATTCTACCAAAGACAATCTACAGATTCAATGCATTGCCCATCAAAATCCCAATACAATATTTTTTAGACCTTGAAAGAACAATACTCAATTTCATTTGGAATAACAGGAAAGCCAGGATTGCCAAAACAATTTTACTCAACAAAAAACCTCAGGAGGTATCACCATCCCTGACTTCAAGCTATACTATAGAGCTATAGTAATAAAAACAGCCTGGTACTGGCATAAAAACAGACTTGTGGACCAATGGAATAGAATTGAGGATCCAGACATTAACCCAAAAACCTATGAACACCTGATCTTTGACAAAGAGGCCCAAAACTTTCAATGGAAAAAAGATAGTATATTTAAAAAATGGTGTTGGCATAGCTGGATGGATTTGTGTAGAAAAATGCAAATAGATCCGAGCCTGTCACCCTGCACAAAACTCAAATCCAAGTGGATCAAAGACCTCAACTTAAACCCAGTCACTTTGAACTTGATAGAAAAGAAAGTGGGAAATACACTTCTACAAATTGGCACAGGCCACCACTTCCTAAGTATAACACCAGTGGCACAGGCACTAAGACCAACAATCAATAAATGGGATCTCCTGAAGCTGGGAAGCTTCTGCAAAGCCAAGTACACTGTCAATAGGACAAAACAACAGCCTACAGAATGGGAAAAGATTTTCACCAACCCTACAAGTGATAGAGGACTGATCTCTAAGATATATAAAGAGCTCAAGAATCTAGAGCACAAAACTTTGAATAACCCTATCAAAAAATGGAGTATAGATCTAAAAAGGGAATTCTCAGCAGAGGAAGTACGAATGGCTGAAAGGCACCTGAAAAAGTGCTCTTCATCTTTAGCCATCAGAGAAATGCAAATCAAAACAACTTTGAGATACCACCTAACACCTGTTAGATTGGCTAAGATAAAAGGCACAGATGACAGCGTATGTTGGAGAGAATGTGGAACAAGGGGAACACTCCTCCATTGTTGGTGGGAGTGTAAACTTGTTCAACCACTTTGGAATGCAATATGGCGGTTTCTCAGAAAATTGAGAATCAATCTCCCCAAGGACCCAGCAATACCACTTCTGGGTATATACCCTAAAGAGGCACATTCACACTCCAAAGGTATTAGCTCAACTATGTTCATAGCAGCATTATTTGTAATAGCAAGAACCTGGAAACAACCTAGATGTCCCTCAACTGAATAATGAATTAACAAACTGTGGTACATCTACACAATGGAATACTACTCAGCAGTAAGAAAAAATGATATCCTAAAATTTGCAGGCAAATGGATGGATTTGGAGAATATCCTCCTGAGCAAGGTATCACAATCTCAGAAAGATAAGCAGAGGATGTACTCACTCTTAGTGGTTTCTAAACAAACAAATCAGAAAAAAAGCCAAGCATGCCCAAGCGGCAAACTACAACCACTGAACAGCTTGGGATTGGAAACACCCTGGACTGACCCTTCAGACCCTATTCCAACTATAGAAACACCTGAGTCACTCTTGAGGGAGGGGGGACAAAACTGGATTTGGCCAGCAGTGGAGACTCATCCAAGCATTATTGGGTCAGTGGGACCATTGGACTGTCTGCTCCCTGCCCAGGGAGGGGATGGAAAGTTGCGGCGAAGAAAAATGGCCTGATGTTGTGGGAGGGATAAGGGACCTTGAATAAGGATATACAGGGATGGAAAAAAAATTCAGAGGGAAAGCTGAACACAAAGTAAATATATGTGTAGCAATCTTATTTGCATTATCACCCTTGATAAGTCATGCTTATGATTTTTATCTTCTTTATAGTTATTGTTAACTTTTCAGCATTTTAAATTCATTTTACTGTTTTTTTTGATAAATACAAAATAAATAAAGAAGAAGAAGAAGAAAAAAAGACCACACTTAAAAAAAAAAGAAGAAGCAGGCAATAAATCTGAGCATAGATAAACGGAAGAAGATTGGAGTCAGGGAGAGATGCTGTGAGCTGCCACTGAGAGTGGATAATGTAAAGGAACTCAGGTAAGCCATGAGGTACATGGGAAAACATAGATTAATAGAAATGGTTTAAGTTGAAAGAGCTCTCAAAAAGCCTGAGCCATAGACCAAACAACATATAATTAATATAAGACTTTGTGCGATTATTTGGGACCAAGCACCTATAGATCGTCTATTGGGACTGTTGGTAGGGCTCTCAAGGCTAGAACTATATTGTACTTTCAATGAACATAAAAATACTACTATACTGTGGTTTTTTTGTTGTTTTACATATTATCTCCTTACTTCTTACTTTGAAATCAGACTAATTTTTTTATACTCTTCCAATGCTTATATCTCACTTTTTGTTTAAATAAGAATCACATTTTTGTGTGCTTAGTTTGAATCTTAAATGTCTTTCCAAAGGCCTGTGAATTAAAGACTTAGTACCTATCTTGCTCCTATATTGAGATGATGAAGTTGGATGGAGTGGAGCATTGTGGGAGGCCTCTGGATCATGTTCTCTGTGCACAATTGCAGAACAGCTGTTGAGTGCACATTTCCCATCGCTCTGAACTACCTTAGCATCTATGAAGAGTTGAAGCTTTGACAACTCTTCTGTTTTCTCTTGTAGATTTATTTCATTATTTGAGGAAAAACATATGATACATCTCTCAGAATGAGAATTCACTGGACAGTAATTCATACAGATTTCAGTTTGAAAATACTTTGTTCTGCCTTATCATTTGATTTGTCTAGGTAAAGACTTCTACCCACCAGTTCTCTGCATGATTTCCTAGAATCAAGTGTCACATGAGTTCATACAGCTCTGATGAGTGTGTACTTATATTTTTTGTCTTTTTGATGTTCTAAAATTGTATACTGATACGCCTTGAGGAGAATCTGTGTTAATCTTCTTGAGTGTTTTAAAATTGTATACTAATACACCTTGAGGAGAACCTGTGTTAGTTTTCTTAGAGTTAAATGTGCCACTTCCCCAGTGGAATCTTTCAGTCTCTAGAGTCTAAATTTTGGAAACTTAAAAATAAATTCCTTTTGTTGTGTTTTCTTTATGGTATTAATATTTAGCTATCTCCTTTCCAACATAAATCTATTTTCTTTTAAATTTCTACTTTTAGCTCTTTGAGCTTTGGCTTCAAAAGTTTTTTTTGCTGTTTTAGTGTCCAAACATTATGTTGAATTCTAAGTGTTTATTCTTCTGTTGTTATAATTTTATTTTTGAAGATTTGTTGTTGTTTTTGTTATGTTCCTTTGAAATGGATTTTGTCCTTGTTTCCTCAATGCAGTGACTTTAATTAAAATAGTAACAGTTTACTTACAGAATTGACTCTCTAATTGTCCAGTAGTTGCATGTCCTTGCTTCAATCTTATCATTCTCTACTGAGTTCCAAAGTCCTCTGTTCTCCTGTTTGGACCACCTGATGGTCTTCTAAGTGTTGAGTGGACAAAGGCAACTGGACCTTCTTTTTGAGCATTTGCAGTTTGTATGTTTCTCTAAGATGTGCTGGGTCTTCCTAAATCCAGAGTCTTCTCATCCAAGAGTTCCTTTTGTGGCCCTAGGAATTAATGGAAACTGGAGAACACTTATATAACTTGGGCAATAAAAGATACTTTGGAATATAACTGCTTTTGTGCATTTAACCTTTTTATATATATATTTTTTTTACTATATAATATGAGACATATATAGAACTTCTTATTCCTGATTTTTAATCTGTTAGGGTTAGGCTATGGGTTAATGAGTAAATAAAGGCATCATGCATATGAATTCTGCTATAACTAATGATTGACATCTGCCATGTCAGGCAGGCATGTCTTACGTCAGGCTTATGTATTGGACTCCTGCACTTTCCACAGCACCCTGGAATCCTTCTCTCGGGCATCAATCATGCTATACATGCAGTTCTCAAGTTAGCTATAGTTTGGTTCCATTTCTGGGTGTGAGCTAGTTATCTGTGTCTTCTAAGGCCTCTCAAGTTTGAGGCTGATAAAGTCCATAGATGCAGATACAGCAGTTCTTTCCTTCTTCTTAAGTGAGAAAACATCCTATATCTATCCACTGGCTCTGAGCAGTGCCTGGTCCTGGCTCTCCATCATGATGTAACCCTTCCATAGATAATAGTCATTCTATGGAAGGCCTAAAATGTCAGATCAATTGGATGGACTCCATACTCAGAGCCTGAGACTCTTTCCACAGAATCCTCTCCCCTGCATTCCTGTCTGTTTTATTTCTCCTCCAATAGAAGTCATTTTCCCTCTTTATTTCTGGTTGTACACATGTACACACACACTCAGACACACAAACACACACACACACACACACAAAACATACACCTATGTATATTTCTCTCTTTCTGTTTGTTTAAAAGAGAAGAACAAAGCAGAAATGTGATATATCATCTTCACAGAAAGACAAAATATCAGTTCATTTTAACAATAAAATAAAAGCCAACACAGAATTAAGCCCACTTCCTTTTACATGGAAGAGAACGAGTAAAATTTGACTGCCTCCAATTGCATGAATTAACTAACCTAGACAGCATGCCTATTTCTGTTATCTACCACTTGTCATAAACATTAATTACTTATCATGAATCAGCATCACCCCATCGGGAAATCCTAAGGCTTTTCTCCAGTTGGCCCAATTTTTGGTGATATCCCAATCATAGATGAAATAGTAAAGACTTGAGATTTCCTTCTGTCTCAGATGTCTTCCCCAAGCTTCCAATGCAAATAGGAAAACATGTCCCCATCTTTGGGGATTTTGAGCAGTGTTGGCTCACCAGAAGGTACACCAGAAGAAGGTTAAAAGGTCATTTTCAATGGGCTAGGTGAATTACAATGCTCCGTGTACTGCATGTGGCTCTCCAGCACTGGGCCACAGCCAAAACTGCACAAGTTTCCCAGAAAGACAAACAGTGAGAATTTACCAAATACTTGGACTTTAATTTGCTTCTCAAAATGCTGCCTTTCTCTGGCAGAAATTGTCACTCCTCCTGAAACCTCTCAGACTCTGAATTGTATGCCTTCTCTTGCTAATGATTCTCTTCTGAATTCATCATTCCATTTCAATAAATATTTATCAGAGTATATCAGGCAATGTTAGGTATGGGGAATACAGCAGAGTTATAATCTTAATGGTATATTTCATGCCAGCAGGACAAATAGTCCAACCAACCTGGAGATGTAGCATAGGTGGCAAGCCTTGCTTCACGCTTTGGCTGCTTTGGCTTGCAAGCTCTGGACAATGCTCCATGTAAGGCCTCAAACAAGTTATTTCACCTCTTTCTTCTTCAGCTCACTTAAGTGTAAAAAGGGTGTAAGAATGATACTGTGTGTGTGTGTATTCAACCATAAACTATTACGATTAAGTACATTTTAATTTATTAATATATAATTTAAATAAATGAATATTGTGTATTAACTATATTTACACAAATGGTATATATATGTATATAGTACACATAAGTGGATATATCTATGTCTTTGTGTATAAATCTTTTTTTTTTTTTTTTAAAACTTTATTTATTTATTTGCCTTGGTGTTTGCCTGGAACTGGAACTACAGACAGTTGTTAGCTGCCATGTGGGTGCTGGGAATTGAACCCGGGTCCTCTGGAAGAGCAGACAGTGCTCTTAACCGCTAAGCCATCTCTCCAGCCCCGTGTATAAATCTTTAAATATACATATAAACATATATAACATATATACCACATATAAAGATAAAAGGATATATATACATATGTATATATATTTATCTGTATTCTTTATGTATTGTGCAAAGTTAGCCTTTCTAAATCTACATACATAAGGCTACATATATAGTTATATTATTAAAAATAAAAAGCATTTTTTCTTATAAATGTTTCCTCCCATACAATCTATCCTGATTGCCATTTTCCTCCCTCTCTCCTCCCACTTCCACTCACCGTCCCTCCTCCTCTCTAGATCCACTCCTCCACTTCCCTCCATGCCTCTCAGGATAGCCAGTGAACATGGCATAGCAAGTTGCAGTAAGACTTAGACACAAACTCTTATATCAGGACTGAGTTAGGCAACCCAGCAGGAGGAAAAGGATCCCAAGAGCAGGCAAAATAATGGGAGCAGCCCCACCTCACTGTTAATATTACCATAAAATCACAGAACTAGCAATGATAACATTGGCAGAGGACCTAGCATGAACTCATGCCAGCTCTGTGGTTGTTACCTCAGTTTCTGGGAGTCCCTATGAGCCCTGCATAGTTAATTCTGTCAATTGTGTTCTCCTGGTGTTCTTGACTTATTTGGCTCTTATAATTCTTCCTCCCTCTTTTCCATGGTGTTCTCTATGAAGAAGCACTTCTTAATGTTATTTAAGCCTATTATCCTGTAAGATTCCCATGTCAGATGAGGGAAATATTAAAATTGTAGCAAATGGAACACAAGCTTTAGAGTCAGATAGACCTAGACTCAAGGTTTGGTCAACAATTTTATCAACTTGCATAATGTTGCATGTAAAGTCATCAATCTATTTTATAATCAATACTCATAAAGTTTTACTTATTATTACTCTTTAATGACTTTAAAACTATGTTTTCCCTTTTAAAAACAAAAATATAGAGATTGGGAAGATGGTTTAATAGTTAGAGCAGATGCTACTCTTACAGAGTACCTGACTTAGGTTATCAACAGCCACAGGAAGTTACTTGAATTTCAGGGGATCCAATACCTTTTTCTGGCTTTTATGAACACCAAACATGAATATAGTTCACAAACATAGATATAGGCAAGACAAACTTATTAAATAAAAAAAAATACAAAATCATTCAAAAAGCAAGGATTTTTATAGCAGGTGGCGGCTATAGCAGGTGCCTTTAATCTCATTACAGGAGATAGAAGAAAGATGCCCACAAGTTCAAGGCTATACTAGTCTATACAGAGGCCAGTTCAAGGTATATAAAGAGATCTTTTTCAAACCACTATTTTAGTTACACATATATTAATAAATATACTATATAAAAATGCTTTCCATAGCATTAAAAGTTATTAAAAATATATCTATATCTATATTAATTATGTCTTTTGCAATTCCTAGAACAAAAGGCTATTATAGATAATGGTCAACATTTAAACATTGTCATCTCTGTCTCAATTCATTAAGCATTCTTCTGCTTTTCTTTTTATAGCATAATAGTGCAATCTCCATGAAGAAATTGTTCAGCTGGGAACTACACCTTCTTGCTGCTTTGAGACAGAGACGAGCTGACTGATTTTCAGAGTGGAAAATAATAAAAATAGATATTCAAGTCATTGTATCATGTTTCTCCTATTCTGGCTAGAAGCAGAAGATTCTGAAATATTGGAAAATGACAGTGCTAGAAGTTGGAGAGATATGGGACCTCTGATCTCATACATGGAAAAAAGTTTTCTACTAAGCAAAAGATTCATACATCATTCTCATCTGAAAAAACAATTTTATTGTGCTAAGCCTCCAAAATATGGAGGCAATTTACTAAAGAAAATATTATGATCTAAACAAGCAGAATAAATGCCACACTTACAAGGGATGGACAATGGGCAAGGACATTTTAGAATGTGTCAAAATCAAGTTATTACAAATTCTATTTCCGAAGTGCTGACTGTATTTACAGGAGAGAAGGGTCCAGTGGGGTTGCCACCAGGAAGAGTTTGACACAAGCTTTGAAAGAAAAGTTAGGGGGAACCATCGAAGGTAAAAGAAGCCAAAGGCAAATGGGATGATGTCCCACAGAGAGTGGCTTATCTGAAACACACATGCTGAATCTATAAAAGAAAATACTAAGAACCAGAGATAGAGGGTAGATACAATTCAATTAATGGAGGAAGTGAAATGAGAAACTAGTGTCTGACTGCATCCCATCAGCAATGAAGAACTAATGTCTTGGGAAACAGTGAGGGAGATCAAATTTGCCCCTAAGATTTGTCTGCAAGTGTTTTGAAAGCAGGACTCATGGGTGGAGTAACCCGAGGCTAGAGTGAGATTAGGCTGATGCAATAGTTTAGAGGAGAGGTCGCTAGAATTAAAGCCAGAAAACAGGATCATTGGCTAGAAATGGAAAATTACTGCTGTCAAATATGGACTCTAGCATGTTGATTGATAGGATTTGAAGCGTAGAGACCTGAATACAAAATAGAACCTTGGGCTTGTTAACAGGTTCCTGGGAGTATGATGGTGATATAAATGGATCAGGAGAGGCGGGTTGAGAATGGAGGATGAGATTGGAGTTTTACTTCTCTTTTGGCCAGTGAGCCCTATTAATATGCCTTCCATTACCCAGCACTGAGCTTACAAGCTCATGCCCCCACACCCCACACTTGTGTATGTTCTGGGAGGTCTAGCTCAGCTTTTTTTGCTTACTAGGCAGACACTTTACTGACTGAGCTACCACATCAGTCTCAAGACCATATTTTAATAATCTTCGTAATAGTTTCTATTGGCTCAGAGTATCTGAAATCACCATAGACTTCATGCTTTGTCCTGGACATTCTATTCAGTCTATTAGAATTTTGGCTTTGCTTTAAAAATATGAACTGAGTCCGGCTGTTTATCATTGTCCACTAATACTGTCTTGGCCTGAGGTATTGCTGTCTTAGGTCACCTCTCCTCAAGATAGCTGTAATGGTCAACTCTGTGTCTTCCTTGGACTGATGGTCACACCTCTGGGGATTGCTTCTGATTCAGGGTGGAGCAAGTGTGTCTCTAGTTATTCACTCACTGTTTTGGCTCCCCATCTCCTTCCATATCTACATGGCCTACCCACTGTCACACCTGCCTTTGTCTCTGCTCACATGTGACTTTCTCACTGGGGTTTACCTTGAAAACTATATACTTCTGCTGTATTGTACCCAGAAGTTCCCTGTCCAGCACTCTCCTGACCCCTTTTCCTGCTATACACCTTTCTTACCCTATAGCACTCGACACTTCAGCACACCATATAATTTACTTGTCATGATTATTGTTCACCACCCCCGCCCCTTCAACTCTCAAGCCACTGGTGACCTTGAGGCTAGGGCTTTGAATCCCTATTGCCCTAATGATTTGGACAATGCCAGATAGCTGGTGAATACTTAAATGCACTAATAAATCTGTCTCTTATTTCAAGGCTATCTTTGTTTTGGTTTTGTTTTTAGACAGGGTCATGCTATAATACCCCAGGTGCCTCCAGACTGGGATCCTCTTCTCCCAGCCTCCTGCTGGATGGGTCTGCAGGTGTGCATACCATATCTAGCTCAAGGCTATATTCTTAATTACTAAATTATATGGCAAAAGAAGCAAGAGATTAAGTAAATGAGGAGAATGTGCGATGCTTCTATAGTTTTGGAGTTCATGGGGGCTGAATAGTCCCTGCATCACGTGGGTCTGCCTAAAACAGAACAAGTGCATCCTAGAATTCAATTACATCCTGCACTCACCAATGCTATGCCCATCTTACCACATAAAATGCTTCTCACTGGTTTTGGCCCATAGTGGCCACAATTGCTTCTCTTAGCCAGAAAAGCCCTTTGTCTCTTGGCTGAGGTTCAGATCCCACTGCTTTTAGTGAGACTGGGCAACAAAAAGGAGCTTCAGAGGGGAGGACAACAGTCACTTTCTTCCCGTGATTCTTCCCAGGCTGCCTAGGCTTCTCTGTGAAAGCCTTTGACTCCCTTTGCTCTGCAGGACTCTAGCTGGCAGCCCAGAAGTGACTGTAGCCCAGCAGCGGCAGCATAAGAACAGCAGAGCTTCCTAGGGGAACAGGCCTCTCTTTTCTTCCTTAAAAAAAAAAAAAGATATTCTTGGGCTCAGATGTTGGGAAAACAGCTATTGGTTGCTTGAAAATTACAACAAACCTGTGTGTAGTAAATTAAGTGTGATGGCAAAGGCCTGCTAGCTCCCAAGGCTGCTTCTCTCACAGCACCCACCTAGCCTCCACTCCTCAGGTGGGGATCTTTAGACAGCACAAGCTGTGTAGCAAAGACCTATGGTTAGAGCTCCACACCTAAAAGCTGTGTCCCCTTACTTAAGCCTTGTTGTTGTGGCTTTTTGTCTGAGTTTCACAATATTATCTGTAACATTGCGTTAAATCTTTTCCTTCATACTGACTTGAGAAATGCATACTTTGTGTCAGCATTGTGAAAACTTTTTTGATTGTCTTTCACAGTTAAATTTGATGTTCTAAAAATTTCAGTACTATATAAGCATGTGTGAAAACACACACACACACACACACAAACACACATGCAATTCATGTAAAACCAGATGAGATTTGAATAAGTGCCTGTGGTTTAAACTGACTGTGTTGGAGAAGCTGCAAAAATGATAGATACAGAAATGAAATATAAATATATGAGTGAGAATTTATTAACAAAATTGGCTCATGAGATTAGGGATGAAGAAAAGCACATAATAGTACATTTGAAATTGGTGCTAGTAGCCTGGCGCTGTGCCAGTCCAAACCCCTCTGAACCAGGGAAGTTGGTGGTACAGTTCTGTCAGTGGCCAAAGGCCTGAAAACCAGAGATCTCAAGTACTGGAGTCTAAGTGCTAGAGAACCTGAATAGTTGATGTCCAAACATAGGAAGTTTGTCCAGTTTTAGTGGATGAGAAAAACAGACAGAGACAGACATCAGAGAGACACAGAGAATGACAGAGATAGAGGAAATATGAGAAGGGGACTCTTATATTTCATTCAGGCCCCAGCCAACTGGATAGTGCCCAGATACTGATTCACTCCAAAGGCAGATCCTTATTCTCTTTTCCTCACTGACTCTCATGCCAATCATGTCCGCAGACACTCCCATCAATGCCCCCCAAAACACTTCACTACCAGTTCAGCTCTCTCTTAGGGCAAGCTGACAGCTGTAACTCACTAGCATGCAAACAATGTCAGGCTCTGCTTCTGACGATGTATGGGTTTGTGTGTGAAGTTATCATTAGGGGAAGCTGAATGAAGACAGCCTAGGTACTCTGCTTGTTGGCAGCATCTCCTCTATCTGAAGTTACTTCAAAATACCCATCAGAGAAGTATATCTGCTGATTTGTTGCTCTGATAATACTTTCTAGATACTCCTACAGGATTTACAATCCATGACTATCGGATCTGTTTCTCTTAAGGATTTGGTGCTTGTTGAGGGCAGGCAGGTTCCCTGTGTCCATGCCTGCTTGCTTCTTGTCCCAGTGATGAGCTAGTGTTTACAAATGTTTGTTGATTCTTTCTGCTAAAAATATCAAAACAGGCAGATTTCTTTTCTTAGATACTCTAGTACCATCTGTGAAGATCTTACAACAAAATTCACATTTTAAAAATTCCCTCTTATGCCAGACATTTTCATATACAATTCTCTTAGTAAAGCCTCAGAGCAGTCTTAGGAGGCACAAGCAAAAATTTTCTATATAGTATGAGAAACAGGAGCGATGGAGAGCTTGATCTGTATACTCACGAGGGAAAACACAAAAGACCATGGGTAGCTGGAATTTAAGCTTGGGTTTAGGCCATTTAAATTTATTTATTTATTTACTACTTTTTGTCAAGAACTGTTCTGGGAGTCATTCTTGCCAGTGAGGAAATAAATATGAGTGATAAATAATCTAAGGCTTAATATGTCAATAATAATAAATAATAGAGTAGTAAATGGGATATGTGGGCAGAATTCATGGAGAATACTACATTTGGCCAAGGTTGAAAGAGGCAGTAGAGAAATAGGATTTTAGAAAAAGAATAGTCCAGGTAGAGGGTCCTAGGGAAAGGGTCCCATAGCAGACATATACCTGACGAAATGAGTAGATGGCCCAGGGAATTGGTAGGACTGGAACAGTAAGTACACATAGCAGGGCATATCACAGAGGCCCAGAGAGGACCCTGTAAGAACCCAGTGGGATGTCAGCTTCCCTCAGAGTGAAGCCAGAAGTGCAGCAGAATTTTGTGAGTGTGGTGGTGTGAGCTGACTCATGCTATGTTAAAAGTCAGCAGCAGTACTCCAGAAAGGAGAGGCTGACTCCCCAGACACTGTGGTGGTAACAGCAGAGCTACTGCTTCCATCCAATCTCATCTGTCTGTCTCTATCCTCTATCTGCACCTGTCTGTCTCTATCATCTATCTGCACCTGTCTGTCTCTATCATCTATCTGCACCTGTCTGTCTCTATCATCTATCTGCACCTGTCTGTCTCTATCATCTATCTGCACCTGTCTGTCTCTATCCTCTATCTGCACCTGTCTGTCTCTATCATCTATCTGCACCTGTCTGTCTCTATCCTCTATCTGCACCTGTCTGTCTCTATCATCTATCTGCACCTGTCTGTCTCTATCCTCTATCTGCACCTGTCTGTCTCTATCATCTATCTGCACCTGTCTGTCTCTATCTATCATCGATATGCATCTGTGTGTCTCTGACCATGCCATCTTGTCTAGTTTGAGTGTTCTAGATCCTCAGGTATTTGGTTTCTCATGTGCCAGGACCTTTTTTTCTTTTCTCTTCCCACTTGGTTCATAATCTATTCCTCTCTCAGATGCTTTACACACTTTGGACTTCTCTGCATACTTCTACCTCTGCCCCTTCTGTGACCCCCATTGTGTTCAAGCTGTGTCCTTATCGATCTTACAGCTCCCTCTTGCCTGCCAGTCCAGGCTGGTGTTTTTATATTCCAAGACACTTGTTTTTCCTATTATATTATAGGATATGAGACCAAAGGTCTGGGTGTACTAGCAAATGTGTGAGTTTGGGAATAGAATGAGTCCCCTTCCCACCCATTGCAAAATCAAGAGGATGACAAAATGACTCCCAATGTCCCTGTCTGCTAACTGGTTTGAACTAATTAATGATTGTGTCGAAGGTTTCCATACTGTTCAGCAAAAACCCATGCAAGAATTTGAGTTACAAGCAGAGAAGATGACAGATAATGTAGTAAGGAAGAACATTCAGTGCACTCTTTTATGGCTGGCTCTCTCTTAGCCTCCTGTGTATTATGGAACCCTTATGCAGATAAAGAATTTCTGTTTCACAGATGAAGGAACAAAGACTATGACAGCATTCTCTTTCTCCTGCCAAAGCTCCAAGAATGAAGAATGCTTGACCTTTAGAGAAGACAATAGATTCCACGTTAAAAATAAATATAAAACAATAAAAAGAAAACTTGGTTTCCCCCACCATGCTTAGACATGAATGACTCAGTGAGTCAAATAGTGATATCTCTAGAGTATTCATCAGTGCCAAACTGTAAGATGGATCCTTCTCAGATAGATTTTCTTTCCCATCGCCTATGCTGGGAGCTTCCCCATGAACCACATAGGGAAGTGGTGTGTGAATGCTTTCCCATGACACACAAATTCAGTGAAGCACGTGGCTTGGGGCTGGAAAGAGATTTACAGCAACCTGGCAATGGAATAGCTGAGTCCAGCCAGGAGTGGCATGCTAGGACAAGAACCCCATCCAAGGATGAAGCAGCCAGGTTTTTTATATGGTTAGTTACTCTTTGGCTGCTAAGGAGGCACAGGGTGCATGAGCAGCTAGCTCATGAATGGGTGCAGGACTGTACCCAGGTACCTTATTCCTACCTGCAAGGATAAGGCAGAATGCCATTATCCTTGTACCCCATTACCACCTTACACCCTGGCAATTATCTTACCAAGAAGACATGTTCTGTTGGTAGAATCTAGAAAGAGGGTCAGAGAAGTCGGGAATTTAAAGCTGAGTCACTTTGTATTCAGTCTGCTAGAAGAACGTTCTACAAGATAGTAGAGGGGAGTCCATGTGAGCTAATTTTATGTACAACTTGACGAGATTGTAGAGATCAATTGTTTGGGCAAAGTCATTTAATATTTCAGTAAATGTACTTTTGTAAATTACATATAAAAGGTACATGCATATATACACACCCATATGTAGTCAGTTTATTTGAAATACAGTAGATATAATATGCTATGTGCTATGTGACGTAATAGCAGAGCCTCAGCTAATCAGTTGAAGTCTTTAATAGTAAAGGTTAAGGTCTCCTATGAGGGAAATCTTACTTCAGACTGCAACATACAACTCTGGCCTGAGTTTCCATCCCTTAGGCTAAGCTGAAACACTAGCTCTTATTGAATCTCTAGCCTGCCTGCTGGCCA
Source organism: Sigmodon hispidus (assembly GCA_004025045.1). NCBI lineage: Eukaryota > Metazoa > Chordata > Mammalia > Rodentia > Cricetidae > Sigmodon > Sigmodon hispidus. The sequence continues at coordinate 15,825 of PVIH01001663.1, forward strand.
TAGATTTTGAGCTCAGTGGCTCCCACACTGTCATGAGCCAGTTACGTAAATCCATCCTTCTCATATATATGCATCATAGATGTGTAAACATATATATACATGGATTCCATACCTGAATCATTGAGACAGACTGGAGACTGTGAACGCTTTCTCTTGGGACTCCTCACATGTGGAGAGTACACCTGAGTCATCCTTGGAGACAACGTGAATACTAAGTAAGGAAGAAGGCTGAGGATAAAGGATGAGACCAAGCTTTGCACTGATGGACTTCACCTCTGTGGCTGTGGCTCCAGGGACCATGTCAATCTGCATCCCTGCTTCTGGTTCTTCCACCTGGACTCCTGGCTCTGTTTGTGTTGGTTTTTTTTGAAACACAGTATCTGTGAGTAATTAGCAATAATTAACCTACTGTGCATCCACCCACCCACCCATCCATCCCCCAATAAATACCTAGCATTTACATCTACCTGTTCTTGTTCTGAGTGATGCCAGGGGAGGGCAGATGAATACACACATGGAGGTCTGTGGCCTGAGTAGCATCCTAGGAGAACTGTAATGGGAAATCCTAAGCCTTTCTCTAGACAGCTTCAGCCTTGTTATTGTTTATGCTCATTATGACCTTTTCCCTTGGGAATATGATCTACATCCTTGTGGCCAGCCACTATTGCCATCCTTGGCTATATGCCATCCTCTTCCATCCGGTGTTTCAGGGCCTCAGAGTTTAGATAATCTCCCTTGAATGATTTTTTTCCTCCTCCCATTCCATATTAGTCATATGGAGTCATATATGTCAGAAGGGATAGATGTTTATTCATCCCCCACGCAGGCTTTTTCTAACCTTGACTTTATATCACCAAGTGGTTGAGAATTCCCAGTCTTCAGGGATGGCTTTCTCGAGATCTGACCCTAACCTGGAAGCTCACGCACACTTCTTGTAAACAGGAATTCTGACAGATACACCTGCAGCTCTCAAGCCCAGCAGCCCTCTGACCCCCCAGCTCTTAGACCTATCTATATGCCACTATGTCCCCTAACACCTGTACATAGTGGCACAAACCAGACCTCTTGGTCTTTGACTCCTTCAGAATATTATTTCATGTCTCCTTTTTGGAAGAGAGATTGAAATGAACATGCAAACTGGAATAAAGATCGTAAAGTAGGTGTCATGATGGGTCAGCAACAGTGTTCAGCACAGTCTCTCAAGACTGCACTAGAGGCTGGGTCTGAATTAGGACAGGCTTGCTGGAAGAGTGGTGTGTAACCTGAGTGATGAGTGCTTAGGAGGGGCCAGCAGGTGGTGAGGGGTGGGGAAGAATGTTTCAGACAAAGGGAATATCAGATGTTTCAATAGCCAGTCAGAGGACATTAATGGAACAGAAATCAGAGAATTAGTCCAGCATGTTGGATAGGGTGGAGGGAAGAGCATAGAAAGGTCAGAATGTTAAACGAGAGCCGTTTCTCATCCTGTAGTATTTCCAGTCCCGTAAACAGAGGTGCTCAAACCACCACCACTTCCTCAAAGAGCTGAAACTTCCTTTCGGTGAAACCTCTCGGTTCCCAGGCAGGTGGGTTATGTGCTGGAAATGCTCCAAATGACTTCCCCTTTTGACTGACCTCAAATAATAATTCAGCTCCTGAAAATTTGCATTGCAAAATTCTACACTTTACCTCTGTAAACATATACATGCTAGGAACAAAAATAGTCAGTAACATGTATGTGAAAGGCAGCCATTGTGTCAGGACGGTGTGTTTTATGGTAGTTAGTTCATCTGATTCATATTGGTTCTGTTTTCTGTGTCCATTTTTGCTTTATTTTTATTAACTTTAAAGTGCATTGGAAAAGATTATATTTGACTCACGTCTGAAAAAAAAATCCTCTAGACAAGAGATCCTGGGTCTGAGTTCTAGATCTTTCCATAAGACAGCCCTCCGCAGGGAAATTAGAGTAGGTCTGTGATGAATTATAAAGGCTATCGTAGGGAGTCATAAAGCCATAGACTGAGCTTTCCACTAGGTGATTTTGCTGCTTGTGCAGGAGTATTGTCCTTTATCAGCCTAAAATATTTTGCTTTTTGTGTGTTTATGGGGTGTGTTTTGTAATTTAGTAAAGGACAGGAAATTTAGCAATATTGTCTGTGTTGTGACTGCAGAATTCCCCATTGGTTGAGGGTTTCAGAAAGCTGTGTGTCCAGCATACAACATCCTTTGTTTCTAAGCATCTGCATCCGTCCTTCAAGCAGGCTGTCAGTAAGGCAATCATGGCCCTCGCTCTCATGTAGCCTGGGAATTGAAGGACAATTTGGCCACTTTATCATTTTCAAAAATCAAATATACCCAGGGACCGAGTTCCAGCAGCAGCTGTTTTGCTTTATGTTTTATTTAAAAACATTTAATTTTGAGTCTCTTACATTTCCAATGATTTTTTTTTTCTTGGTAGAGCAAGCTGTGCACATAATATAAAATATCCTCAACTTACATAAAAGGATTATGTCATTGACTATTAGGATTCTAATTTTGTTTTTGACATTATTTCATAAGTTAAATGATGTTATTGTTTTAATAATTTTATTGAATAGTCAACCACAAAATACTGTGTATTAATTTATCATTTTGTGGAAAGCTTTTATTAGTTTTTTATATAGTTTTTATTGGATTTACTAAATTTTCATGAGGCAGATAGGAGACCTAATATCTCTTTATAGATATCCTTGGTGGGGGGAGGTGAGTGACTTGTCCAAGGGTTTATGACCAATAAACAGCCAAGTTCAAATTTTAATCAGGTATGTTTGACTACTCATAATATATTCTGAATGCCATTTGTTTGATGTTAGAAGGACAGGTGGTCCTCATCTTTTGATGGTTTGATTGCTGCTGACTAGTCAAAGGGAGGCCAGGTTGTGTCATCAGGAAGGAAATTCTGGGTCACTGAATTTTCTTTTTAAAACAAAGATTAACTTGAGGGTGATAACTTAAGTTTTACTTCTCTATTCTCAATATTATACATACAAATGTATAATATTGTGTTATGATAGCTTAGTTTTATGATGATGAAAAACTGGCATGATGGTAGAAACTGTACAGGGAATCACACATTTTGATTATTCCCAGGATAGCATTGTAGAACAACGATAGTCTTCACTGCCTTCAGAATAAAGTTCAATATTTTGTAGGAGATATTCACATTGCATTTTTATTCATCACGTAGGCTTTGTGTTAGATGACTGTTGCACAGCCCCATCTGAGCGTTCTGATTACGATTACAGTAGACTATGCAGAGCTCTGATGTTTGGAAGGCTGAAAGTATTTTATACATTTTTATGTGTGTCGTACTAATTTCTGGCACATGCCAGGCTACTGCTCCTCACTAATCTAACCTGTTAAATATATTTTTGATGTTTTTTTTCCACTTCATATGGGTTTATAAGAGCACAAGCCCTTCACACAGTGGGTAGTAACTGTTTCTCTGTGTAAAATGACTAGCTGTAAGACATCACTGTTACATCCCCCACCCCCGACCTGTTTGCTGTTGTTCATTTTTCTTATCTCCTATGCTGATTCACTAACCTTGCTGCTGTCCATGGAACATGGTCTGGAAGCAGATGCCACTGCATCTCCACATTACATGAACTTGAGAGTTCACAGCCCAATAGTGGGCTGAAACAGCTCCTGATGCTGAGGACTTGGCTGTGTTGCCTCTCTTTACTGACCACATTTCTTTGGGTCAGTCTCCGAGTTTCTGTGAGTCTCAGACTCTTACCCTCCACCATGTGAAAGGCTTGGAAAGCTACTTATCTATAAAGATAATAATGATGATTAAAATTCACTAGGAAACAGTAGTTACAAGCAGTCCATAGGAAAGGTGAGGTTAGAAGCACCTCGATGTTCTCCAGGCTCCAGGGCCACTGGGTGTGCATTTACTTTCTGGGAAAGTAAAGAAACTGGGAATCACTGGGGAATCAGCTTCAGGTGAACAGGAATTAGAATGATCATCGGGAGCACCAAAACCCCAAGAATATTTGCATTGGGGGAATGGGAGTGGGGACAACAGGGCGCTTTGCTGAGACACAACAGTATTCCATCTTCATATCTCTACTGCTGCCTCTGCTTATTTTGAAACTGCTGTTACTCATTTCCATTACTATCCTAGCCTATCCACTTGTACTATTGCTACCTTGTGTGTTTTGTGCCTTTTACCTACTTGTTTCTTACTGTTAGTCAATTCTGTCTTCATTTCTGCTTTTGGCCATAGCCTTTCCTTGCTGAGTCCACTCTCACGCTGCCAGATAACAGAACTTCATTGTAGGTTGGTAGTGGTGGGCTGGCCAGTGTGTAATGTTTAACATTGAAAGTACTGCTGACAGAGAGACATCTCCAGTTTGACAAGCCTTTGATCAATTACGATTTGTTTAACTCTCATTTTATAAATATCCTTGGGATCCTAAAAAACTAGAGTGGGGGACAAAGTAAACTGAGTATAAATAAATGCAATACAGGAAGTGGTTGATGACACAGAGAGGTGTAGAAAATATGAAATTGGATTTTGGAGGCAGGAAATGTCACATCCAGTAGGGAGCCAATAAGGCTTTATGACACGAATAATGCAGATTGAATTGAGTCTACAAGGAAGATAGGATTTGGAGATGTAAGAATAGGGAAGGTCTCCAAGAAACAAAGAAAAGAAGTGTGAAAGGAAGTTTAGACTGGATGAATTAAGGAATAACTGCAGAGTTATTGAATTTTTCATTTTATTAGAACAGACGAGATGTAAACAGGGAGGAAGAGTGGTCAAGGGAAGTAGGGTGTCAAAATAAAATGATACATATAACCCACCTGCTTTTTCTTGGTGAAAGTATCAATGAAATGTTAATAATAAGGCTGGTATCTGTATCAGTATACGGATCTGTTGGAATAACATAATGAAAACTCATTGGTCAATTGAATAGCTTCCTTCTTATGAACAGATGATGATACCATTAGTATTGATTTTGCATTGAATAATGTCAACAATGTGAAGCAGATCATTGATAAGAATACCATTGGAATGACTCTGGATGAATTTCCCCTTTCCTTAAGGAATGGCCTGGGTTAAGTCTTTTTGTTGTTGTTGTTGTTTGTTTTTGGTTTTTTTGTCACCCTTGTTCCAGTCCTCACATCTGTAATCTTGAGGGAAGTTAGCTATTTGATGGCTGCTTTCCCGGCCTTTCTAAGTCTACAATCACACACACTTGACCTCTTTGGCTTCATTTCAAATAAAATCATTCATTATTTGAGAACCAGCAAAGAGAAAGGCACTCTATGCTGTTGGCATGGATAATCTTTTTTTATGAAAAAAGCCTCAGCTGGAAGCACTGCTTAGATTCATGTGTTATGAGGGATGAGAATTCTGGTTAATTGAATTTTCTTGTTAGAGTGAAGATTAATTAGCATATGACCTATTTAAACCCCTGCTGTTAGCAACACAAGCCAGGTATGTAGAACATTTTTCATGTTAGAAATCTAAGTCCTAAAATAGGAAAATAAGATCTAAGTACCATATGTGTATAAACCTCTGTGATATTGTTATTAAGCACTATAATGCCAATCACAGCTGTCGCTTATTGTTTATTGCCTGCCAGATACTTTCCTCAAAGTTTTACATGTTTCAGCCTGCTTAAGATTTATGAAAACCATAAAAGCTAAGCAGGCCATTGAGACCTACAGTGTGTGGTGGGGAGGTTAACCCCAGAAGAAATGTTGATTCCTAATCCTTAGAACATGGGAATGTATGCTAACTTGAATAACAGTGTCTTTGCAAACATAATTAGGTTAAAGTTGCTGAGATGAGTAAATTATTCAGATTATTGAGGTGGCCCCAATATCCGATGAAAATTGTCCTTATAAGTGACACAAGAAGTGGATGTTTTATGATCACAATGGAGAGTGGAGTGATGCAGGCACAGATGTGAAGTTCCCAGAGCCAATGGAAGCTGGCAGCAATGTTTCTCATGGCTTGCTTAGGATAATAGGAGGGATGGATCTCCTGTCATCTCAATATAAGACTTTGGCTTCCAGAATTTTGACAGTATACATGTTTGCTATTTTAAACCAACTAATTTATGGTATTTTGCCACATCCTAGAAACAGAAGAATCAATTAACTTACCTCTGTCAGAATGCAAAAAATTATGTAGCTCAAGCATCCTTAGAATTTCCTCTTAAACTTCAGAAAATATTATACCATGTAGCATTCTGGCTCTACCTCCATAGAAATACATAAATAATTCAGATGAGGTATGCATCCTAGATTATGGGTAAGAATCAGGGATAATTCTCTAGAACAGTTAATGATACTATTCTGAGTTTTAATGATAAAAATGTTTCTAGAAGTTAGTTATTTGATGAGGGATGCTTTCTAGGCAAAGCAAGACAAGCCACCATAGGGGCAGGGAATAAACAAGGAGCCTTTAGAGAACTGAATTAGGTAGGCGTGGATCTAGAAATTTCTGGAGGGGAAATGGAAAGTGAACAAGCTGGCAATAGATTTTCTGTGCCAGAGAGGAGATAGTGAATTATTCAGACTTTTGAAGAGGTTAAATTATGTGATACAGTCTGATCCCAAGATCATATAGAGATCTTAAAAATTTGATGTGGAAAACACCTTGAAGGCTAGAGGCAGATTCCCTAGTGTCATGAGTGTGATATGCATCTTATTATCAGCCATGACAATGTACTGTAAAAGGTAGATTTGAGAGACAGTTTACGAAGGTAACCTAGTAAGGTTCAATGACTAATGATGTCCAGGGCAAAGGGAAGGAAGGACATGGGCTGCCTTGTAGACTTCTGCTTCAGAGAACAAGACAGAGGGTTGATAATCTTGCACAGAGGGTATGTTTGGTGATGGTATGTGTGAATAAATATATTATTAATGACCAATCATTTTGCTTTTTTCTTGTTGTTCTGAAGGTTTAAAACAATTACATGTTAATTATGGCTTGTGAATTCAAGCCCATAAGGCACTGAACTGTATACTATGTACTACAAGAGAAGGAATGGGAAGAATAATCCACCTTTGTACTGCAGACTGGATATCTATTCACATTACCTAAGTGGGACAGCCATGTTAAGATAATTTGATAACTGAATGTCTCAAGGTCAATGTTTTATAACCTCTGACCTCAGATTCTAGCTTTCTTCTTACTGCTTCCTGAACAGACAGGATGCTATCTTTTTGTATCTGACCTTCTCCATTTATTAGCCATCTGACCTTTGGAAATTTGCTTAACTGCTCTGTACTTTAATTTCAGCAGCTGTCAAAAGGAGATGAAAATTACAGTGCCTGCTCTCATTAACTCAGACAAGAGCCTGTGAGTAAGATCTTTGCAACTGGAAAAGGTTTAGAAAATATGAGTAATTATTTTTATGGCAAGTCCAGCTTTTCCCCTGCAATTGTGTTTATCGAACTAGTCCCTGGGTTCATTCAGAAAGTTTTCTTGTGGTTTCCTGACTTCCCCTAACATATGTCTATAGCATGAGTTCTCTAAGAAATGTAGATTCTAAAGTTTCATTTTATTTAAATGTTTATTTCTAGCTAGGGAGGAAGGAAAGTATTGGGAGGCGGGTAAAAAGGAGAAGTGAGAGGGGAAATGATGAAATCATGGGATAGGCATGGATAAAAATACTACAACAGAAGCATTAATATGCACAACTAAGGTGTTTCAATAATTTTGTTTAAAAAAAAATGAACATTTCTACCTTTTATGTTTTCTTGTGTAGGATCTCATGCAGCCTAGGCTGGACATGTATGTCTTTCTTATCCTCCTGCCATGACTTCTCAATTGGTTAAATCCAGATGTATGATAGCATATACAGGCAAAAAAAAATAAACATTTATAACTAGTTACCTAATATGTTTTTCTAGTCTTACAAAAAACTCACTCCATTGACAATGACATTGTATTATCCTTGTGACTCCCAGACATTGACCTCACAGAGTGTGTTTGGAGATAGACATGTTCCCCTAAACTTAGATCTGATATTAGCAGAAGCTTGTAACATCTCAGTTCGTGGCTATGTTTTGGTTCATGTCACAGTTCAGTACCTATGAATGAGTGGTGGCTCATCTTGCAAACCCTGGAATCTAGCACAGCAGTGCCTTCAGGGCAGACAGTGAGGTTGTTTCTCGGCTTTTCAACAGAAAGCTAATGGTTCATTCCTAATCACTAGCCAATCATAGAACACTCTATTTCCCCCCTGAAAAACTCAGGCAAGGAACAGAACAAGAAACAAGCACCAGTCAAAGCCAGCAACACTCTTCGTGAAATGAGCATAGATGTATGCAATGCAAAGGAACACCATCTTGGATCCTGTCTTTAAAAGGACATACAAAGTGGTGGCAAAGCAGAAATGGTGAAGTAGTGGAAGACAGTTGTGTAATTAACAGAACAAATATCTTTTCTCAGAAGAGAGTCACCATCTTCATTTCACAATTCTGCTGAAGTCTCTACAAGGGTGACAGGGTTAGTGGGGTGTAATGGGAGGAAGACTACCCTGGGAACCAGGTTCAACTCTTTTTTTGTCCTAAGCTCTTAAGCTAGTTGGCACTGAGCTTTATTACACACAGCTGTAAGAACCTTGGGAAACCTTCAGTGTGTGGGAGTCAGGTAGAAGGGAATAGAAGCAATGGGGGATTGGAAGCATCTAGTGCATTCACTCTAGCTCAACAACCACAAAAAAGACTTAAGCATCATACTTCATGCTTTGCAAAAGATCAGCACAATATTTGAAAAGATTCTAATTGGATTGTTTTTTTTTTTTTGCTTTATTGTTCCAGATTTGGAAAAAAAAAAAAAAAAAAAAACTACCAAGGCTACTATTACTGATTCACAATAATTTGAATACTTAGAGAAAAGATGGGTTGTTTTTAGAAAAGAGGGTGTTGTGCAAACAAGAGCAGCAGGTGCATGTCTCTTCTTGCCTTATCTGTCTTGCATGAAGGAGACTACAGAACCCACAGTTGTTTATGGAGTTTCTAACATCATTCCCATTCACATCTCCTCACTGGAATCTCATCCTATCTACCCTTTATTGTTGACGACTCAGATACCACCTCATCCTCCCGGTGGCATCCTTTGTGCTGGCTCTGATCCGTAAAGACCATTTTCTCTGATACAGCACAGTGCTTTACGGATCACCAGGCTACTCCAGCCAGTTGAATTTGAATCTCATACAGTCGCTTTTCCAGGCCATTTGCTTCCTTTAATATCCTTCTCATTTCGTTCTCCTTCTGCTTCCCCATTACTAACTTAGTTCAGACATTCATATCTTCTCACTTGGATGATCAGATATTTTCATAACTTTCTTCCAGTTGTCTAATTTTCTTCAGAGAAATCATCCCAAAGGCACAAAGCTCTGACCATGGCAACATTCCATTTAAATCAGTAACGTAGAGTGGGAAGGCAGAGCTGAACCAAGTCTGAACCTCACTATGTGCTGAAAACTCCTTTCTGAAAAACAGACCTTGTCCAAAAGGCCTGGAAAAAAGTATTTTGGCAATGTTAAAATCAACAGGCAAACATTTAAGATGTGCTAATAGGATACACCAAAAGGAAGGTTCTAGAACTGAACTGAGGTGAACTAAGGTGATGATAAAGCAACTATCAAAACAAATGAGAACTGCCTGAGACTGCCATTGCCCCAGGACAGCTGTGAATGCAGCCCAGTACAAAATCATAAACTTAAAACATTGCTTTCTTTTCTGTAAGTGAAATAGAAGGTTCAGCAGCACAGACTTTGTAGATGACAACATCGTGTTGCAATGTCAAAAGGTTGGACACATGCCTGGAGGAAACACATGATTTTATACTAATGGTCTTTGGAATTCTGGCCAGTGTTCCACTGTTATGAATTGTTTGTAGAGAAAGAGGTCTAGCTGCCTGCTGCTAACAGGGTATGCCTTCACTGTATTCTAACAGACACATCTATATATTCACCTAGCACATATTTATTAAGTAATTATTATAGATTGAGTACTATATATCACAAGAGACACATGGTGATTATGTTAGCAGGAGTGAGGCAGCAAAAGATATAAATGTTCTTTTTGAGTTTCATAGATTCCAAAACAGCCACATTTTTTTTGTCCAGTAAGTGATCAAAGTAGGTTTATTAAATTAAATATCAATATATTCCACTGAAGTATGTTCCCTGGCCTCATAGAAACTAGAGAAGAGTAACCATAATCTCTAGTGAATAAAGAATGGGTTTACAGCTAAAAATATAACTTGAGCTCATCTGACTTTGCCATCTTGCTCATTAGAGGAAACACTTCCTTATATGGTTTCTTTCTCTTTGTTGTATTTTCCTTGGTTTTCATTCTGTAAAGTTCTTCCTGATATCAATTAGTATAAATGAAGACTCCATATTTTAGGAAACAGAAGAGCTGTGTGTGTGTGTGTGTGTGTGTGTGTGTGTGTGTGTGTGTTACTGGTGCATGTTCAAATTTGTGACCTTCATTTAATTTTCTGTTGTTCTATAATATATCATTTTGGTAAGTTCTATTTGTACACTCAGGAACAGGAAGTAATTATCAGGGGCTATTCTATTGTAGCCTATCATGGGATTCTAAGTTTAGGAAAAATTGACTTTTCATTAGAATCTCTCCCAACAATTCCTGAAATCTAACTAGTGGGCAAGTGTGAACTACTGGGCCCTTGGTAAGAAACATGGTGATAAGTATGACTCAAAGCTAAAAACCTGTCTTCTCAGATAGCTGGTTTTATTTCAGAATCTATTCTCCCAGATCCTTTGACATCCCCATTAAAGACATAGATGAGTCTGTGGTTACCAAATTTAATTTTCTTTTGCCCTTTAATCTTTACAAAAGTCCTGTAATGTTGCATAGATACTTGTAGACTAAACTAGGCCTTCACAATATTTCTCAATCTGTCGTCTTCCGTTCAATGTTAGCATTGTCACACTAATTATATCTTTAGTATCTATTCAATAAAAAGCTACAATGAGCAAAGTCTATGTTTACCACCTGTTAAATTAATACATGCTGTAATAGCAAAAATACTGTCTAACACATACTTGACACTTTACAATATGCCAGGCACAAAGCCAAACACTTCATACATTTTTGTTTGTTTGTTTGTTTGTTTCTGTTTCTTTTAGTAACTCTTATAGACAAGAAAATATCCTGGGACATAGGACTAATTAATACATTTAATAAATAACAAAGAAAGAGTTTTAAACCTACACAGTATGTTTTCAATTCATGTTGTTGTTCAGATTCTTATTTAACGAAACTGAGAAGGAAGCAGTTATATAGCTAGTAGATTTTAATTGGTAGCTACAGTATTATTATAGGAATGAATGATATAATGTGTGCAAAAACTGGGCAAAGATCAAAGATTGGTATGGAAGTAGTCAACAGTGTTGGAATAGTGACCTTCATTAAAGGCTAATGAGGACATGTAGGCATGGTGCTGGGACTTTTGATATTCACATTCTTATTTGTAAAATAAGTATTGGGACCTTGTCCATCAGTAGCAGCAGCAGAAGCAGCAGCATTTACAGATAGATGCCCTTGCTGAACTATAGGAACAAGGTCGTCATTTGGGTGAACAAGAGCTACAACACTATGACCAGGAGAAAAAGATAAAAGTTAAATAACACAAAAATGGTCAGACATAGATGAGAAAGAGGCTTAGGGGTTCATACTGAACTTTTTGGATCACTGCTAAACTTTTTGCTACTGTTAGATGTAGGAGGAGGGGATCATTGCCTTAAGTAGTGTACCCACTGATCACTCCACCATACACCAATAGATAGTTCAATCTAATGCTCATACAGACAGCCCTGGTTAATTAAATGGTTCACAAAACAGAAACAATGACTAATGGTTTTGGGAAAGGAACTCTTAGGGATGGACGATGATTCATGGAACTGAGAGAAAGATAAAAGAAGGCAACTTGGAAGAAAGAATTCCTAATATACTATGACTGTGTGTGAAGTTTTCAACAAAATTAATCAAAAAGTTTTTAGGAATATTTTAGGGCACCTATGTAATATCTCCTAAGGCTTGGAGGGACTCTCCATTAAAGAAAGATACATGACTGAACATTTGTACCTGACCTTTGTCCATGCTGCTGTAATTTAAGACACAGTCCATTCACTTGTGGCGAGTCTGTGATATTTTCCATGACCCTCGTCTTTCAGCCTTGTGGGGGACAAGTTTGCTTGGGAAACTGTTTCACTGTAGGATACTGATGCATTGAATTGTTCACATAACTCACCTGTGGATGTCTGAATTCTCATGAAAATGAGGAGCTTCCTAGAGACTGTGACTCTAAGCAAACTAAACTGAAAACAGAGAAGTGAGTAATCGTGAAGATAGAGCATCTTTCACGTGTTGTATGTAGCCCTCATGAACATCAGTTCACTCATTTTTCAAATAGACACTAAGAGGAGTTGATTGGGTAGATTTTATTCTAGGACATAATTTGTGGTTTTGGTTAGTAAACACTCATAGTTAAAATGATAATGAAGGAAGACAAGGAGATTGGTATGACTTATCCTAAGTATTTTCCACACAACTTTTGAGACATTTTCCTTGGCTTTATAAAATTTCATATTTTTTGTAGATTTAGAATGTGAATGCATATGATTGTGCAAACAAGCACAATTATACTCTGATGCTTCAAAACATTTAACGGTATTTTATTTGTCTTGATTTATATAAATGGCCAAGAACTATCATTACTCAAGCAGAATTTGTTTTGGAGACATCACACACCCAATGTTTTCTGGCTGTTGGGTCATGTTGTTTTTAGTAAGCCATGATAAATTAAGACATTATTAGAGGTTGATTTGATAATAGCTATTATTAAAATGTCCATTTGCTTAGAATAACTATCATTTAGGTTCTCTTAGAGTTTTGGGCCTCAGAAAAACAATTCTATGCTGGAATGTTGCCATTAAATCAAACTGTTCTGAAAAATGTTAAAAAAGAATTGCTAGTTACACATTGTAGTTACCACTCTCAATTTTGAAGGCCACATAAACAGTCTCTGGCTTATTTAAAACTAAAATTAATTAAGTAGGAGGTAAATGGGAAAGCTCACAGAATTGAAGGAAGGCAAACAAAACAGCTCTAGAAGGGGATAGTAATGAAAGGCAGTCAGGCCTGCTCACTGCCATAGCAGAGATGCAGTTGAAAAGAAGCTTTTACTACTATCTCTGGATATTTACCATCATACCAGTGACTTCATGAACAAGTCTTTTGGATAAATCGTCTCTAGTCTTCTGAGACTAAGTTACTGCTTGAAGGCTAAAGGTTCCACGGTGGGTAGAAACTCCCTCTTAGTCATGTAAAGGTCACATGCTAATTCTCCTGCTATCAGAATATGGAGGGAGTATCTGGCCTCCTCTATCTTCTAGGGGTAAATATCAATTCAGTCAACAGAATAGTTTCTTCATCAGCATATTAATTATTCCTAATGTCAATGTATTGTATTCTTAAAATTAGAAAAAGCAAATGCATCATTAAAACATGTATAGATAGTTATTTTTTTTTAAATCAGAGAAACTCAAGTTCAACTCTGAGCCACATTTTAATGCATACATACATGCATTTAATTCCTACAATGTGGCTTCCTGTAGATAAATGTCTAAAAATTTCTACTGCAAGAAATATTTTTATAGCAATTGTATTATACAAACAACTTTTTATATACATTGACCTCTATTATTTTGGTATCTGGTAGCTATACTTCTTCATGGACCTCTCTTTTTGCCACTTAGGCTATGAGCTCCTTACAGTCCATTCTTGTTCATCTTTAGCACTTAGTCACTGCCACACATGGTACTCCTATGTACTATGTATGTCTAGGGTGTCAAAGACTACATTTTTACAAAGAAAAAAATAGTGCAATAGACGACATGGCAGTAAGCAGTAATGATATCTTGCTGAAGGCAAGGCCTAATGTGCTAAGAATCTCTGTTCTCGGTTGGACCATGGAAGGGCCGGGGGAGGACTGAAAAGTAAGTCTATGTTCCCTCTCTAGCTGCCACATACTGGCCACTTATACAGACTACTTGATTCATTCCTACATTGGTATTCAAAACCAGGTTCCTTGCCTTCCCTTCTGACCCAAGAAGTTGGCAAAGCCTTGACCCTTTTACATTGAGTTTCACAGCCACTGGCTTTTCAAATGCAATTTTAGAAAGCAAGAAACTGATACCAGAATACAATTTCACCTTGGCACAATTGCACAAACTTTTGCCCAGAAGCCTACTGAGTTGCAGTAGGTGCTGATGACATCAAAATGTTTTAACCACGGGGAGCAAATTAATAAGCATCTCATGAGTACCTAATGCCTGTAGAGAAGACAAAACATTTAGGTCATTTCAAAGTAAGGTATCCTTGCTAATCTCTAATAGATTAAAAAAAACTTTTGGAGAAGATATGAATAGATTAAAGTATCCAAACAAAGTTGATAAATGCATCACACAAACTGTAAGTGGCATGCTAAGGGATAGTGAGGCAATGACTTATATATACAAAACATTGTATACATAACTGTGAAGAAAAGTTATAACTGTTCATATCTATCATCTATCATTTATCTATTTGTCATCTATCAATCTATCATCTATCTATCTGTCTATCTGTCTTCATCATTACTCTACATACCAGTTTCATTACTGTACATACAAAAGTGCAGTTGATTTTCATTTGGTTGTTTGGAAGAGAGGGAACAAAAACAGTTGGCTTTGGGGTACATATGTTCTTTAAGAGTTCTAATTGACTACTAGGATTCAATGTGGAGATCAGGGATTATGAACAGCAAGTGCAAAATTAAAAAGACATGCAATACAGGGGACTTTGGAGGAAAATTCAATAAGTCTAGTCTTATTGGCATATGGATATGAATTTTGAATAATTATACATCCACAAAATGCTCAGTTGGAGATTGAAGGGAAGAATTTTTATTTATGTTGTGCTGGGAATCAAATTTACAGCCTCACATATACTAAGTTAGTGTTCTGCTCTACCACTGAGCTACATAGTTAGTTCTCTATTTTAAATTTATTAGCAACCTTTCATAGTCAAAATGGCAAACCCTCATGTAACATTCAAAATGTTTTCCATACAATTTTGTGCTCACAACAAAGTATGAGTGTGATGTGCTATTCCATGATATATGATTATTTTCAGTCTAACGCTCTCCCAACTGAGCTATTTCGGCGCTGTAATATATGATTATTTTCAATTTTACATATGTATAGAATGAGGAGGAGCTACAGTATTGAAAGGTTTGCAAAAAAAATGATATATACAAGAGAAGTTGCAGGGTTTTGTCTCTCTCAACTACTACTCTCTGCTACTGCAAAGGGAAGGTCTATGTTCTGGAACACAGAGCTTGACATCAGCAAGGGTTTAATGTACACCCCCCCCCAACACACACACACACACAAAAACAAACAAACCCAACCAACCAACCAACCAGCCCAACAAACAAAAACCACCTGTAGAATATTATTACATTGTGCGAATATATGTTACAGTGACTGGTTTAATAAAGAAACTGAAAAAAAGAAGCTGACCAATAGCTGGACAGGATAAGGTTAGGAGTAAAAGCCAAACAGAATTCTGGGAAGAAGAAAGACAGAGGCGTCACACCAGCAGACTCAGAGAAGCAAGATGGGCATGATGTACAGAGAAAAGGTACCAAGCCATGTGGCAAAGCATAGATAAGAAATATGGGTTACATAAATGCAAGAATTAGCTACTAATAACACTGAGCTATTGGCCAAGCATTTATAATTAAGACCCTGTGTTGGCACAGGGAACTGATGGGCAGGAATGAAAATTCTGCCTACAACAACAAACAAACAAAACCTCTGAAGTTTGGAGGAAAAATGTTAAAGAAGCAAGGCTATGCATAATATGATTACTAATTGTTATGATTATTACAGGAGCATATGTCAGAGCATGACCTAGCAGGGAAAACCAGATAGGTAGTTTACTTGAGCAGATAACAGTTATTCTTTGGCTTGTGCAATGAATGACCATTATCTAGGTGAAGAGAATGAAGACTAAGAAGAATTCCATCTCTAAAGCAGTAATCTTCCCATAAGTGTTCTTTGGGACCCAAGGAAGCTGTCTTCCTTCAGTGAAAAGCTGAAAGAAGGTTGGTAGCCCCAAAATATAGCAGGAAAATGAACCTTAAATCAAAACTAATTAAATGAGACCACTGTCAAAGATTTTTCATTCTACTGGTTCTATTCTAAAAGCAGTTAGACCCCTGTGAGTTGTTCTAAGTAGAAGGTTGGCATGTTTTGCATTTTAAAAAGCTTACTTGACTAACAAGTGCTGTGTATGTGAGTGTGTGTGTGTTCATAAATGATGTCAGCAATTGTAGTGACTACTACTACAGTGGTGGCTATACAAACTGATTTTGACAAAGGCTTAACAGTAATTTGGAAGTAGAATTCCTGGAATCTGCCAACTGAAAAGTGGGGGAACTGGGTTACCTGATATGAACTCTAAATTTCAAAACTGTCTGGTGCAAAAGTTGGTTAACATTTTCAGGAAAATCTGAGGAGTAAATATTCTGGGCTGAAATCAAATAGTCTCTTGCAATCACAGGCTCCAATGGCTATGGTGCCAAATAAATCACAGGTATCTGGAAATCAATGGATATGGCTGTATTCCAAGGAAACTGTCTTCAAACACAGGAACATGACCAGATGTGGCTCAAGGTCCCTGATTGGTTGACTCTTAGTCTAGAAAGTGTGAAGATCAGCTGGGTGGTGTTGGAAGCATATGCCTTTAGGCTCAGCTGGTGATTTCTGAGTTCAAGGCCAGCCTGGTCTACAGAGCAAGTTCCAGGACAGCCAAAGAGAGTTAAGGCCTATCCTGTCTTGAAAAACCATAAATAAACAAACAAACAAACAAACAAACAAATAAATAAATAAATAAATAAAAGCAAATAAGTGAAGACTACTGACATTTGGTATGACTGAATTAGGCAAGATCTTGTCATGTTCTAGATTTTCTCTTTGTAACAGCATCATGCAGGTTCTTCACTGGAGAGGCTAGTTTGTGTCCACCACTGTTAATTCCTCTTTCCATGATCACTCACCTAAGAAGGAGAAATGCTAGTAGTGATTCCTGATCTCTAATTTACAAGACCTTCCTAGTACTCTATGCTGCCTTCCATCTACTCCCTCCTACTACTCTAAGAAAAATAGCAAACCTTTGTTTTGTAAGTTTTTTTTTTTCATTTTTCCAAAAGGATTTTTTTTCAAATTATTGCTTTTAAAAATCCACACATGAAAGGGTAGTGAGGCACTAAGGAATCCATTGCTGCCTTTGTTTAGTATAATAGAGTTTATATTGCTTTGTCCAGTTTCTACAAAGTGGGACATAGAAGGTTTGTCTTCAAAAAATTAGCATCATATTTTTGTCTCGGCTTTTTTCAACTCCCAACACAATTTTATCTTGGGGATAAACAGTGTTATTTTCATTGCTTCCACTGGAGTGCCACATCCAACATTTTCTATTAAAATTTAAATAAGCCACCTCAGAGACAGATGAAGATGTGAATCTAAAATGAGCTGATTCACTAGAATTTGTTCCTGAGAATATGTTATTTGCTCTTATAGCTTATGCAACTGGGTTTCATAATAGAAGCTTTAAAGTGGGCCAGCATCATGCCGCTACAGTCATCTTATCCAGCTTCCCCACCTAGAATAACCAGTTGCAAAGGGAGAAAGGAAAAGCAAAAGCTTTCCCCACCCTCTACCCTGTGGAGACCTAATTATTATTCTAGAGAATTGCTGGAAGCTGACATTGTTTTGAAGATATATTTGGTTCTGTTTGTGATCTCCAGGTAGTACACAGCTCCATGATTCCATGCTGTTATCCTACTGTCCAAATTTTTGTCTATTTGCTTTTCATTTGTAGGAAACAGTTCTGGCCAAGGCTGGGATGCATGTGTGGAGTGGGGTGGATGGTACAAACAAAGATGAGAGAGAGGGGTGAGTGCTGAGGAAGACAAAACACATTGACCCCTCAGTCTGGCAAAGTTTCCGGACAAGCAGCTAGATAGGTGTAAGTAAAAGGGCCTAAGGAAGGGGCGCTGAGTAAATGATGTCAGGCCTAGGTATGTAAGAAAAATACCCCAGGGGAAGAGTGGTGCAGGATGTATTCTGAGTGATTTCAGAGATTGGTACCATCCAAGCTATGCTCCTAACCAATCAGTTTTAAGAAAGAATGAGAAACAAAGCACCAAGTATGCAGTCTTGCTTTCCACAGTCTTAACACCTTTTCAACACTGCATGAAGATATTAGATGAAAATTTTTACAAATAGACAATTCTTATTCTTTAAATTGCAAGTCAGGGGGTAGAGAGATGGCTCAGCAGCTAAGATTTCTTACTGCTTGTCATAGTCATTGCTCTATTTCTGCAAAAAGACACCATGACCAAGGCAACTCTTATTAAAGAAAGCATTTGATTGGAGCTGGTTTACAGTTTCAGAGGTTAGTCCATTGTCATCATGGTGGAAAGCATGGTAGCATTCAGGCCAATGTGATTATGGAGAAGTATTGGAGAGTTTACATCTTGATCCATTGGCAGGGAGGTAGACTGGACCTGCCATGGGCTTTTGAACTCTCAAAATCCACCCCAGTGACACACTTATTCAACAAGGTCACACCTCCTAATCCTTCTAATCCTACCAGAGTTCTACTCCCTGCTGATTAAGCATTCAAATATATGAGCCTCTAGGAGTCATTTCCATTGAAAACACTACATTTCATTCTCTGGTCCCATTGGTTTGTAGCCACATAATGCAAAAACATATTCAGTCCAACCTCCAAGTCACCAGAGTCTATCACAGTCCCAACACTGTCCAAAAAGTTCAGAGTTAAAACTTTCCAAGACTTGTGTCAAGCTCTTAACTTTAACCCCCTATAAAGCCAAAATTAAAAACCAGATTACATACTTCCAACATATAGTGGAACAAAATATACATTGCCATTTCAAACGGTAGGAAAGGGAACATTATGAGAAATTACTGTAACAAAGCAAGATCAAAACTCTGCAAGGCAAAATCCACATTCTTCATCTCTATGTCTGCTATCAAAGGACTTTTCATATCTCTAATCTGTTCATTTTGTTGACTACAACATGCTTTTCTGTCTTGGACTGGTTCCACACCAAGTGCACAGCTTTCCTTAGCAGGTATCCCATGACTGGCATCTCTAATAGTCTGATATTTCCAAAACAATCTGGGTTTCACCTGCACAGCTTCATGAAATGGCCCCCAGAGCCCCCCCTTATAGACTCCTGGCCTCAGCAGCTTTCCTTACCTTCAGAAGGAGATTCCACAATTCCTATACTGTATAATTGACTCCAAAGCCAGAGTCACATGGCTGAGGCTGCTGAGTTCTGCTGCTTGATAGGGTTGATCCATCTTTTGATTATACCTGTACCAGCTTTCTGTTGTTGATGATTCTTTTTCTGATCAAGCTTTTCTTTGATTCCTTTTCACAAGTTGGAAGCTAAACTTGGTAGGGTCTTGTCCTATGCTCACTACTTCCTTTATTCCATTTAGCAACAGGCTTTTCTTTAAGCTTTTTATCTCCTTGAACACAGGACTTTGGCTCCAATATCTCCTTTCCCGTTGTTCTTTCTCTCCTCACACTTAACGTTTTGTATTTTTCTTTGCCAGCTTGCTCTTTTTCATTATAGATCTATGTAAGAGTGATTACTAATAACCACAGGACAAAGTCAATACTAGACTGTCTTGCAATCTCTGCCAAATCCATTAATTCAAAATTCTTTAATTTAGCTTCAGGCAGATTTTTAGGACAAGGACAAAAAGCAGCCACATGGTTTGCCAAAATATCACAAGAATGGTCTCTAGGCTATTTGCTAATATTCTTTCTCTTTTTAAACTTCTTGAACTGGGCCCTACCATTCCCTCAGCCCTGTCTTCCATGTTCCTACTAGGACAGTCTACTAAGCTTAAAGTGTCCAACTACTTTTCAAGTCTAAAATTCCAATTTTTTTTATATCAATTCAACCAACAGAATGATCAGGCTTGTCACAGAAATACCCCAGTTCTGACATTAACTTCTGTCTTATTCAGTGTTCTATTGCTGTGAAGAGATACCTTGACAAACTCTTACAAAATAAATCGTTTAATTAAAGGCTTCTTTACAGTTTCAGAGTTTAGTTCATTAATGGGGGCCATGGAAATATATAGGGAAAAATGGTGCTAGGTAAGTGTCTGAGAGAGTTCTACATCATCACACATAGACAGAGTGAGAAAGAATATGCCTGGCAGGGTTTTTGAAACCTCAAAACCCACTCCCAGTGACACATTTTCTAATTCTTCTAATCCTATCAAAAGGTCTACTTCCTCCCTAAGCATTCATATATATGAACCTACAATGGGTATTTTTATTTAAATCACCATACTGCTTTTACGGAATACTTTGGTTTCCATTTATAGCATCACTATTAGACAACTCACAATTGTCTGTAACTCCAGTTCTAGAACAGTTAATACCTCATGGTCACTATGGAAACTTGCATACGTATATGCAGTACATATAAACTCACATAGGCACAAATACGTACACATAATAATAACTAAATATTTTAATTATATTGAATTTGAGAAACATGATTAAGTCTTGAGTTGCCTCTTTTTGTCATGCCCAGTTTCCTTGGTCAAGGTATCCACACTGTATACAATATTCATCTGGTACTTAGTAACTACCTTAATATCATGTTGGCTACCACAGCATTACAGTGCTTATATTTAACTACCTGCCATTTTACTTAAAAATGACTTGAAATGATGCATAATGATTCTGGTAGTTTGGACATATGAGAGAAAAAAAATGAAATTTACTAGCTTAAAATGTTAGGTTGCTAAGTTGTGAGAATGGATCTTCCACCTATGGTCTTGAATAAAGGATACATTTATATTATTTTTGTTGTTTCACCTCAATGAGACAAAGTTATAGCCACTGTGTGCTTTAACTGCCAAGTGAGTTTGACAAAGGCATTAAATTTGTGTGTGTATTGTATTGTGTAAATAATAAAGCTACACACACACATATATATGCAGCTTGATACTCTGTATGGTTTCAGATATGTAACAGAAACTTGGAACATAAATATCTTTTATAGGTAGAGGAGACTGCTATACATACTTTTTGGCTCTAAAAGAGGCATATTGATAAATAAAACAATTATTATGATATATAAATATGTAAGTGATGCAGTCTTAGCTATTCTTCTATTAGCAGTACCCAGTGTCTCTTAAAATTCCTTCTGGAGTTTTTAAATGGATATATTTACAATTTAGACACACACAAACAAACACATACATGCATATACACATACACAACTTTCATTGAATCAATGCTAAGGGAGTAAAAGTGACATGTGTAATTGTTAGTGTTCATCTCCAGCCTGTTTTTCTCTGTGTTTCTATGACTAGGAGCAATCTCTCATTGACAACAACCTCTGAACTCACCTCCATCAGAATAACATATAAAATAATTAAGAAATGATTTTTTACATTTGTAACTCACAACAATTCTGAGGCATTAGACTGTAGTAAAAGCAAACAGTTAATGACTGTTTTTCACAATTGTTAACATGTTTGTGTACCAGAGCAGCCTCAACATGCCTAGAGAAGACAAATACATTGGCACCATACAGACATGTAAAGAAATGGGAGCCTTGTTTCTCCTTGCTTTACTTTGGTGCAGAATTCCACTGATGTGATGTTTTATGGCAAACAGAAGACGATACCTATTAGAAAACTCAGGACCAAAACGTGCTCCACTGTTCAAGGTTAGGACAGATGAATGGAAGCCTTACAGAGTGGGCAGAAGAGTAAGGGGTTAAAATACTGGAAGTATCTTGTACGCTTGTTGTGTAGCAGAGTCTGAAATGACTGTGATTCATCATGAATCTGTGATTCTGACTATTGACTAATCATCCTTACAAAACAAAACAAATCAAAAACAAAACAAAACAAAACCTACCCTGGAAATGGAAAGGAGGAAGACAATCCTTTGCTACACTGGAGGAATGATAATCCTAGGGGGAAACTGTCAGGGTGCTGGCTTCTTGTCTTTAAAACAAAACCCTAAAGAAGGAAAGTGTCCCTGCCCCCTTAGTGGAACAATTGTAATTAAGAAAGATGCCTGTTTGGGGGCTAGTGCATTGCTCATAGAAATAGGACTATAGTGGCCATGCAGTGGACAGTTTATTAGAGAGAGACTGGGTGACCTTGTATTGTTCTGAGAGTTGCTAGGCAGTTCAAAGTCTAACCTGGGAATCAGGGAACCTATAAGAAAGGGTGATGTTAGGAGGGGACATAATAACTATTAGCAGAAATCTTAGGACATGCGATTTTTATCTTGGTACCAGAAGATTCTGTGCAGGAGAAGAAAGGTCATCAACAGCCTCATCCAGCCATAACCACTGTGAACTACAGAAATGACTAATCTGACAAGATATGCTCATGGATACAATAGTGGCAATAATATTATAGAAATGAACAATTGTTTTTTGATTGATTTTAAGACCTGTTCTATAGGATGAAACTCAAGGCTGGCACTATAGGTCTGTCCAGGAACCCACAGCTGGGGAAATCATAGGCCTAGGAGTAAACATACTATTATTTTTCCAAATAGACATGGTATCACACTGCTTCTCAAATGTTTATGTCTATATACATAGATTAATGCAGCTCTTAGTTCTCATTAGAAATGCATCTCTGTGTTATGGATGACAGTTAATTCAGAGATCCACAATTGGTCAAAATGCAGAGAAGTGTCTATGAAATGTTCAGCGATAAGTAGGACATCTATATCATATCTACTTCCCAACAAGGCTTAGGTAACCTTATGGAAGAAGAAGCAAAAAGAATGTAAGAAGCAGACGTTGAGAATGACTGGAGAAGTAAAGTATCTTCTACATATACAGAACTATCGTATTTGTAAACTTGTGGTAGCTGTTATTATCTGCATAAGACCAAGCCAGCCAACATTCCAGCATGATGGGGATGATCAGATGAATCCCTTCCTTAGCTGAGGAAGTTATTAACATCTATTTAATGGTTGATAAGGGAGAGAGAATATGTTTTCTAAACAGATGTGTTCCCATGCTCTTAGAAATGATGGTCCTACTATCATATACATACAACACTAAGTAGATTCAGCAGGTTATTTTAAAAGGGACATAAAAGACAGGAAGTTGAGATAAGAATGTGAGGGAGGAGCTAGAGGAGATGAGGGAAGGACATGGATGTGAATATGATTAAAATTCATTGACTGTATGAAATTCTCAAAGAATACATATTATTTAAAAAATCATCTCAAGACTTTCACATGCCTGATTTCTTCTCATCACTCAGGTTTCTTCAAACATGTCATCTCCTTAGAGGACACCCAGAGACATCTAAAATGAATATATGTCTCTATTATTTTCAATTTTTTCCCTTTATCCCAGCTTTCATTACTACCTGACACCTCCCTTGCTGATTTCTTCCTCTCTCCCCTTTGTGACCTATTAAGTGCTGTACAGTTAGTTGTCTTTTTCCACGAGGCACTTGTGATGAGCATCACCACATGTGATAACCAGTGCAAGCTCAAGAAGCTCACTAGTGAGTGAATTATCAACTAGGCAGCGAAGAGGAGTTAGCTCATCTTAGTGGAGTGAAATGTGCACAAAAGTGTGCAGAACGGAATGCTAAGGTGATGAGTGATGAAAGCCCAGGAAGAGCAGCAGACAGAAGAATGTGTGACACTTGGTTCCATTCTACATCATGGATCAGGTCAGGAAAGCAGGTTGGATTTACTATGTTGCCTAATTCTGAGGCTGAGGGTAATTATAGTTTCTTACCCATGCTGGATTGTGTGTGTGTGTGTGTGTGTGTGTGTGTGTGTGTGTGTGCGTGCATGTACACAAACATGTATGTGTGCATATGCACTATGGGAATAATGCAGCCCAAAATGTCTGCTGAATTCACTGTTATAACTAGGGCTCCAGTCTACTTTATACTTTTCTCTAGCTGTGGCAATCAAACTCATTCTTGTATTTTGTACCACCTTATCACTGTCTGCACTTGGATACACTTAGACAATAGATGATGTCAGTTAAAGAAGCCTGATCCTAAAATTAGTCTCCTTGTTCTAATTTGCTCTTATCCTTTTGCTCCTTTTTCTGTAGATATTACCATGTCTTCTGCTCCTCAATCCAAAGCTTCATTTGGGTTTTCAATTCCCCCCATTTCTAGTATTAAATTGATCTAAAAATTTTACAGATCAACTATTCCTTCACTTGCTGCTTTTCTCTGCATTTTATAATTGCTGCAGAGACTAATCCTTATTTCCTCTTGTCCAGATATTACATCTGGTCTCATGGCCTGAAATTTCCCCTATCAATCAGTCTAATTCAGTGTGTTCAATATGATCTTTACTGAGAAATATCTAACTGGTCCATCCCTTTATTGTAAGTTTTAATTCTCTTCATGTGTATTGTGCTGTGTCTTTCTAAAAATATATCCCTCAGTAACTTAGAAGACATGACTTTACTTAGAAATGGGAAATTTACAAAGATTATCATGCTAGAAAGATAAACACTACATGTTCATATTTAATAGTAAATCTGAGTGTTTAGATTACATATTCTTCATTTGAAATAACCATAGATATTCGTGCCATTGCCATCAGGCTAACACATTTGGAGTTTGTATAGAAAAAGATTCTATACTAACTATGGGAGGCTGAGGTATTATTAATTAGGTAAGAGTGTTTGATGTGATGAAGATGAGTTCCTATCCCCATAACACACGACCACAAATAATTCTGTGACCACAGAACTAGGGTGGATAGAGATGGGAGAATTGTGAGGGCTTTCTGGTTGCCAATTTAGCTGCAAGTTCAGAGAGGGACCACTTCTTTAGGGAATGTGGTTTAGTATGATGGAGCAGGACACTTAATGTCTTCCTCTAGCCTTCATGTATCTATACATATATATTCATAGCAACACACATATGCATATATCACACACACACACACACACACACAAATCTACTATAACAAACATGCACAGAGAGAGGGGGAGCAAAGGAAGAGAGAGAAAGAGGGGGTGCTGAGTACTGACATGCACAGAGAATACATGAGATAAATGCAGATTAGGGTCATTGCCATAATAAGCTAGAAGAAATATATGGCAAAGAGCTTTGCCCCCTAGTATTCAGAAGGGAGCAATACTGATGACACCTTAATGGTGGACTTGTAGCTCATCCAAGATATGATCTGATACATTTTTTAACATCTCAATACTTCTGTCCTAAAAAGAGGTTTTTTTCTCTTCTGTCTCTTGGTGGAAACCTCTACTGAGTCATTTATCCCATTGTATTACATTTTTGTCTATGTTTACAAGCGTGTCTTTTGATGTAGACTGAGAGAACACTCATGGCAGAATTGTTCTTTTCTATTTTCCCTCTAGTGCCAAGGTCAAGAAGGTGGTTTATAAAGCCAAGATTTCTTGTTAAGATTCTATTGAGGAGGTGTGTGTAGACCAGTAGAGAATAAGCGGCAGTAAAAATTTATTTCTTGGTTTTACTCTGATGGTAATTTGTTGGGAAATCTTGATTTTGTGACAGAACACAGAAATGATCATTTCTGCAATGATGCCAGATTGCATTGGTAATTGACAAATTTTCTTATGGGAAAGTCTTGGCTAGTTTGCTTTTAGTGAAAGCTCCCTTCCCTTCAACACTATTCCTTGGGAAATTCAAATCTGTACAACCTGGGGCAGTTGATAAAATTGTTACCACACTCCACGAGTAACTAGAAAGGCTTTGTGAAAATAATATAAATATGTTTTGCTTTGCTTCACTTGCGTTTTAAATATCTGCTTCATAACTTTTTAGTTTGTACAAATTATTTGTTCTCCACAGTGCATGCTGTAAAAGGGGTATAGTGATGCCTTAGTAACTTTGACATTTTATTGCTAAGATTAATTTCTAAAACCAATGCATCCATTAGCTTCATCTGATGCCTTCTACTCAGTAGAAGCTTTCTACTTTAAAGACTTGCAGAAAGATTAAAAAGGTTCATGACTCAAATGTAGTTTTACAAAGGAAAAATTTATTTACCTTATTGCATTTAATATGGAGGAAACCCATATTAATCCTATTACCATAGGTCTGGTCATGGTGGTTACAGAATATTCAAAGACCCCAATTTAAGTAATTTTAGTATATTTTTATCTAAGTTTTACCACTGCTTTCCACTTTCTATTTTGAATTTCATTTTCCCCAGTGACCATGGAATTTATAGCTATTAGTACTCAGGAGAAAAATATAGTAATTGATGCAAAAAATATAGTAATTCTGTTGTGGAAAGAAGCAGACCCAGACTCTTGTGCAATGAGCATCCCTTTGCAAAGAGAATTTCCTTTCTTACATTCTAGAGCTGTCTGAAGTCTTATCTGAACCCTAAGTCACCTTTCCTGTCTGATAGACGCTGAATAACCACAGTTCCTCATCTGAAGTTCAGAATTGACTAGTCAAGATAATACTCCTAATGAAATAGCCCCAATATATGATAGAATATACTTTGAGAGTTTAAAAATAGTCAGGTAGACTAGATAGAGTTTGGGATTTATTAATGAGTTGGAGGGAGTCACTGAAGGTATTGCTGAGTGTCCTGTGCTCCCTGAATCCTTACCAAATTCTAAATAACAATAAAATGAGTTCAGAGCAAGTATCTGCATATCCCCAGGTCTTCCTCCCCCAACCCCCAAACAAAAGAGGGACAATAGGAGACAGTGATCTTCTCAAGTCACAATGAGTGATAGGCAGAAATGATAGACATCCTCCACCAAGTTCTTTATTTAGTTTCTGTTATTCAGGAGGGAATATGTTGGCTGGGAAGGAAAACAAGACCTGGTAGGATATAGTACTACACTGGTTTTGATCTTCTTCTTTGGGTCACTATATATAAATATGCTGGCTTTTAGGAGCATCTCTACCCATGCCACTTTTATATCCATTTTTTTGATAGTGTACTTTGCCATGCATTTCTTTTTTGGCCAACAGGATGCTGGCAAATATGATGGGAGTGGTATTTTCAATAGTTTTGTACTCTGAGATTTGCTATTTTGTGCCTCTGGTATCACCATTTAAATATGCTGGCTTATTGTAAGAAGGTACTTCAAAATTTCCTGGAAAAAAATGTAGGGACTGGGCCAAGAAAGACACAAGGCCACTATTGCATATCATTAGGCTTTATTTGCCATCATGCTTACCCTTCTTGCCCCAGAATGCTGTCTTTCTACAGAATCTAAACTATGCTCCATTGTGGGGGTTAACAGATACCTAGATCCTAATGGAACCTTCCCCTACACTCAGCTCAAGAATTATTTCTTTTAGAAAATGCTAATACTAAACACATCTAAGTCCTGTCAGTGGTACTGTTTATTGAGTAGCTCTAAGAAGTACTAATTGACACCCTGATTAAGGTACCATCTCTTGAAATAATGTTCTATGTGAAAGTATACTTCAAGCTAGTTTAGCAGACATAGATTTCAGAAATGTGGAAGAGAATGTATATGCAGGTCACAAATAGGCAGTAATCCATAATGTGGAGAGTTTTCCACCACAGATGCCCATTTCCAAGGTAGTTCCTTAAGAACTTCAGGAGAAGACTATTTTCCTGAAGTTCTTAAGGAACATTTCCAAGGTAGTTCCTTAAGAACTTCAGGAGAAGACTATTTTCAAAAGGAAGTGGGGGATAGGAATTTCAGTTGTGGGCAGATAAAAATTGTAGCCATAAGCTTGGATTTGTAGATAGGCTATAATGCTATATCATTCCATTAAATACAGCTGTCTTCTTAATAGGTAGTCTAGTTTGCTCTTTCCCCGTAGAAGTTAAAAGAGAACATCTTCTTCATTTAGTAGAAGAAAAATTAAGACTTAGCAAAGTGAAGTGATTTACCCACATCGTTTCATAAAGTGAAATTTAAATTTGGCCCTGCTTAATCCAGAGTCTAGCACTTTCTCCTCTGGTATTTCCAAGCTGTCTTCATACTGTTGCCATTTCTACCAGAAAACTCACCTCCTGTGTATAGGATATGCCCATCTGCCTGGGGCCACAGTACTGAGAAGAGCTTTTCTGTAGAAATGCAGTTACAGAGAAGGCTCTTCAGTACACTTGTGTTTAATCTTATGGGTAGGTAGATGCACCTGGTTCCTCATGACTGGCTGTCTACATGCTCCTTGGAGAATGGTACTTAAGACATTTGCCAGAAGCTATAGAGGCACTTGGGAAAGAAAGAACAGAGATTTTAGTTTAACATTGAACACAACCCAAGTTTGAGGCCTATCTGGCTTCAGTTACTTCAAAAACAATATGATGGAGATGTTGCCTAGTCAACAGACAACTGCTTGTCAATGGTATAGGTAGTCAGTGAATCAGAATGGAAGAAGGCATGGGCAAGTATCAATGGTGCTTCAAAGGAACAGGTGATATGCTGAGGATGGAAACACCACATGTCCCTTGACTGAAATGGGAGGAGAGTGAAAGAGTTGCTAGAGCTGCACTGTACTATGGGAAATCAAGAGGAGAAATATGGGGGCCTTGGGAAGCTTGACAGAGACAGAACGACCAAGAGGCAGGTACCTAGATTTTTTTTCTGGTTACCACATCTACTTGTCAGCAGTAAGTGGATGAAAGAAACCAATGAGTGATCATTTCAAATTTAGGAATGCTATATATTCCATTCTTTACTTGCTTAGAAAGCAGTAAACACACAAAACAAAAAAATAACATAAAAATGAAAATAGTCTTACTGTATTTGTATTTTAAAATTTGATCAAAATGTCTGGCATTCCTCCTCCTTCTCCTTCTGAGTCTAAGCATAATTCTCATCAGAAATATTTTAGAATGTAGGAGAAATTATAAATACATAGCTAATTTTATTATCCTCAGATATGGGCAATTAATATTTTGATACAGCCTCCCAGTACTTACTCTATATTTACACACACACACACACACACACACACACACACACACACAAGTATAAGTAAACACACACATCCATAGTTTATTTCCATTCAACTGCTGACATCAACTGCCATGTGAGAGACTCATCATCTTCAGCTTAAGCCTGAGACAACTTCAATGCCAGTGTGAGCCAACTACCAACTGTCAACAGGGACAAGAAAGTCCATCAGCTGAGCCCAGTTTCCTCAAAGGACTAGGAAAACAAAAAAGGTGTGAGTCAGTTTTTACTATTCTTATTCTCAAATCTGTGCATAGAAACATGTTTCAAGAGATTAAGCTTTGGCAGAGCCATGAACAAATTTATAAAAGAGGAAAAATGTGGTGGCCAGAGCCAAAAGACTTATGAATATTCCTGGAAAACCATGAAAAGATACTTAAAAATAACAGGAGCAGATTAGGCTGTGGAATGACATGCAGTACAGTGTTTGAACTGGCAAGTCACACCAGCCTTCTGTAGTTTCCTCAAATGATAACATTCTGGGCCAATACCAAAGGGGAAGCAGTTTTGCATTCCTAAACTAATAGGTTTTTGTCATGATGTATTATTATTTTAAACAGCATGGATCATGAAACTGGAGTTGTAATTGTAATATTGTAATTGGGGGTGGTATGGACAGTCTTTCTTTAGAATCTGTGACTGTTATATTTTGTTTATTAAGGCTTAAATAATATTTAGTGACATGAAGAATTTTCAAGCTAAAATTTTAAAATCTGAACATATGAAATAGTACTAAAATTACTTTTCTCTAAGGCTTAGTTGAAAGAATATCCCTTGTGCATGTGTATGTGTGTTATGAAAGTGTGGTTGTAAAGATGTGTTTATGATGATTTCTAGAATAATGGCTTGCACATTTTGCATGTTTTAGATAGTATAGCATTGCCTAAGAAGACTCTTGAGGAAGGCTAGGACTAAAAAAACATTGTGTATTTGATTTTAGAGAAATAAAAGAGAAGGGTCATGGTGGTGATAATATTCTTGCTTGAAAAAGGATGACCCAGCACTGGGGAGACGGCTTAGCTGTTAAAGGCTAGGCTCACAACCAAAAAGGATGACCCAGAAAAATTGTATAGAAGCTATATGGCTCATTTTTCCTAAAGCTGCTATGACAAAACTACCACGAAAATAATAGACATTTTTCTTACAGTTATAAAGGCTAGAAATATAAATGTTGGGAATGATGGATCACCTTGTCCTTGGTCTAATTTCTACTAGTTCTATGGATTGTGG
Source organism: Sigmodon hispidus (assembly GCA_004025045.1). NCBI lineage: Eukaryota > Metazoa > Chordata > Mammalia > Rodentia > Cricetidae > Sigmodon > Sigmodon hispidus. The sequence continues at coordinate 46,153 of PVIH01001663.1, forward strand.
CAGCAAGTCACCAGTCCACACACAGCAACCTGCTCTCTTTGTGTGTGTTTATATGAGTTTTAGTTCTTATAAGACAAAGTGTTTTGGATTAGAACCCACTCTGATGGTGTTGTTTTTAATTTAATTATTTCTCTTTTTTAAAAAAAGTTATTTATTTTTTATTTGCCTTGGTATTTGTGTGGAACTGGGAACTGGAACTATAAACAGTTGTAAGCTCCCATGTGGGTGCTTGGAATTGAACCCTTTTCCTCTGGAAGAACAGTCAGTGCTCTTAGCCACTGAGCCATCTCTTCAGCCCTTAATTTAATTATTTCTATAAAATATATATCTCTACATAAATTTACATCTTAGATTATAAGGTTCAGAACCTCAATACCTGAATTTTCATAAGTACAGATTAACCCATAATGCATACAATGAAATTTGTTTTAACTTAGGTTTCATTTTCATTTTGAATAGTTTCTGTTTTCAGGCTAATTTGGAAACTTGGGAAATGTCTGATTATTAGTCATTCTTTGTTTCATTGTTGTTGCCTTGAGGGGATAACCTCAACATATTAAAATATAACAACAACAATAACAATCTAACCCTAATGCTGAATAAAAGAAGCCAGTTACAAAAACCTTGTGTTGCATAGAACCATTGATAACTATCTTACTTGGCCTGATGATTCATGTCTGTAATTCCAGACATTGAAATTATAAATCAAGAAGATGGCAAATTCAAGGCCCACCTAGTTCAATGTCAGACCAGTATGTTAGTGAGACTGCTGGGCTTGAGCTGTGGTGAAATGCTTTGTGCTCAAGATATGGATTTGGATACAGGGCTTCTTTGTGAGGTGATGGAAGTGCTCTTCAATTCACTTATGGTGATGAACGCATAGCCTGTGATTATATTAAAAACAACTAGGTTGTAACTTTTGCTGAGTGAATTGGGTAGCACACAAATTAAGTCTGAATCATGCTGCTATTAACAAAAACACCATTGTTAGCAGCTGAGTATAAAGTTGTTTGAATGAATTTCCATACCTGTTTCAGCTATGATGTTTTAAGGCCCAAGATTCCATCTTCTCTCATTTTCATCATTTATAGAATGAACAGGCGACACATTATTTAACAGGAGAACCTTCTTTAATCCAAGTAACTTCCACCTACCTTATTGAGTCAAGCTTATTTTAATCATTGGCTTGGTAGCTACAGAACTGGATTTAAATCTAGTTCTTCCAATGACTTTCTTTGCAAATTTAAGCAAATTATTATACTTCTCTGCGGCCTCAACTCCAAAGAGGGATATAGAGTAGGAATATTATAATAGTAACAACAATAACAATTTCTTCCTTGCAAGGTTATTGAAAAGATTTAATGTGATAATATCTATAAACACACAGCACATTGTAATTTATCAAAAGGCAGTATTTTATTATTATTGGCATACATTTCCAAAAGTCAATATTAATAGCTCTACTTCAGCAAAATGGACCAGATGAATTTTAGTCAACGGGAAACAGACCACAGAGTTGTTCTTTCATTTTGATGCTCTGTCAATTGCACCTCCTACATAATTTTTAATTCTTAAATAATTAAATAGAGCAGCGTCTGTGTTAATCCAGAACATATTTTTTCTTGCACCCCTCCTGCAGTTTGCTAAGATGCTCGTGTTATCAAATAATCAGCTTGACTTTGTTTCCAAGAAACACCAACTGCTAGGCAAAATGACACATTGTGATCATCGTAAGGAAGTTCATAGATGCAAATAGGATTAGTTAGCATTTGCCAAGGACCTACTTTGTTAAAAAACAAAACAAAACAAAACAATATGCTGAGCACATAAGGAGGGGCAAAGATGAACAACTGTAGTGTAGAGATGAGACTTTCATAGACACCACAGATTGGGTGATGGGTATGTATTTAATGGTGTATCATCTCCTCTGAGCTCTCTAGGGCTGAAAAAATTATAGCTTTTTGTATGATGTTGAATCCCAAACTAGATGCAGGGCCTATTCACTTTCTTAAGAAGGAAATAAAAGTTATTAAATCAAGTGGAACTGACTTGTGAGAATCAACTTAGGAGAGACATTACTGGCTAAATGTTGGCAATACATGACATTTTGCAGTATCCATTAACCAAGCCATGCCCTTTCATGACCTGAATTTCTGATTTGGAGAAAGGACAGACTTGTCATCTAGGTAGAGATGAGACTGGAGAGGGTGATGATGGGAATGGAAACTTGGGTTAGACTATGTAACCCAAAAACTCTTCATCAGGAATGACAAAACTAGACACATAAAAGTCTCTCAATTCCTCTCTCTCTCTCTCTCTCTCTCTGAAACAGCGAAAGTCAAAGGACCATGTATATTATTTTATTCACAGAAAAAGAAATTGTTCAGATTTGTGGCTAGACTGTAACGTACCAAAGGAGCAAGGGTGTGCTTAAGTTTTACAACCATGCTCATCAAGGAGCATGTTCACCACTCTGGAGATACTGGGAAACCAACATCCTCTGAGATATGAGAATAGAGAATTCAGATCCAAGGCCAGCATCCTATTGTTCAACATAAGCAGTTGCAAAAGGACTCATACTCGGGGTCCCTTTGCTAGCCCCAGAACTCTGGCTTATTCACCTTGAAAGTTTTAATAATATTTGAACAAGAGCTCTTTCAATCTTACTTTTCTTTTAAGTCTTCCAAATTATGTAGTCAGTATTAGAAATGTCTTTAGACAATTGCTTCTTTACATAACTCTTCACTATTATTTGGAATAGCTATATTCACATGGAATAAAGTCTTATATGCCACTGTGATATTCTAGCTAATGCACAGTGACACAGTGCTTACCTAGAAATTGATGTAATTGTCCCCATTGGACAGATGTGTAATTCACTCAAGGCCATGATTAGGGAGGGGGTCAGAGCATCATCAGTACCCTTTTACTATGTTGTGATAAGTGATAAAAGCCTGAATAGTTCTAAGCATTCAGGACAATCAGTTTGGACGTGACATACAATATTAAATGCTACTGAAAGGCATCAGATGGAATAGTGCTGAGTGCAAGAGCATCCTGCACTCAGCAACACTGTTTATAATAACAGTGATGGAGCGTATGCTTGCTTCTTGACATGCTCTCTGCAAATTTTTATTTACCACTTTTTTTTCCAGCCTCTTCTTTAGAGGCAAACACATAGACTATACTCAATAAACATTTCTTAAATGAATTATATTCCTACCCCATTCTTCTTCATTCTGAATGAATTTTTGCATTCCTTCTTTTAAATTTATATCTTTGTTCCCTGTCTTTTTTTTTTTTCGAAGTTCTTGTGTTTGACACAAGAATCTTCTTTGGCAAGTTTGGTGACTGGTTATATCAGGTACAAAGAATCAAGTTTTAATATTTGATGTTCATTCCTTTGGTGTAATTCTTTGCAGTTAATTATCTATTTTGATCCTCCAAGAGCATTTTGGTCACCATCTCACCCACGAATGCCTAGAAAAGGGCCCGATTTCCCATGTTTTCACTGTAAACCAAGCTAGCATCATTCTTGGGCTCTCTCCCATTCCTGGGAGTTAACATAGCTTCCCATTGACATTGTCTCACCAAGCCTGATTCTGTTTCCTTACTCAGTATGCCATGGGTAGATATCTCTGCTTAAATCCTCTTTGTTGGTCTGTCCCCAGTAGGCAGTCTGATTCACTAAAAAGCAGACACTGAGCCTTTGTTGTTGAGGTCAACTGCATTTATTGTTGAGAAGGCAGAGTCCAAGCTATAGTGATGTAAGATCCATGGAGGTCTGTGCCATCCATACCCAAAGCTCTAAATTAAAAAGGCACCACAAATGTCCCCTTTAAACCCAAGTAGGTAAGTGACCACCCCTATCTCAGCTGGTCCTTGTAGGTGGGCTGCCCTTGGAATAATATGACGTCAAGTGAGGCCATGTGCAGCTGTGGCTCCTGAGGACTGACAGCTGGGGGGTGCTTGTCCTTGTGGTCTCAGCAGCTGGAGAAACAGATTTCCCCTCCCAGAAGGAAAATGCAAGAAGATAGCTCAATGTCTGCTGCCCTTAACCTCTCTTTCACTCCACAGAACTTTTCCTCTCTTTAGTGACTGATGGCTGGCACTTGCCTTTTCTTGTGCTTGAAAGATTCTGTGCTTTTTCCTTTCTCTGATCTGAGTACTTTCAGTTTTCCTTTATGACTGGTGTCAAAAGTCAAGTCCTCCTGGGGCCTCCTCTTGCTTTCCATGTAGAGTGATCTACTGTGTCATGGACGTAGTCAATGCCTGCTGCTTCCACGGGGTATCGTAGTCTCTGAACCAGCTCCTTTAGATGATTGAGGTGCAGCCCTTTCTGTGTGATGTGCTGAGAAAACAGCCCTGTTCTGCACTCTCCAAGAGCTGCACCCTCTTCTCTATTACATCATTGGCCACAACTTGCCTGGTTGATTATTTACTTGTTCACTGAGTAGTTATCAAGCCCACTTGCCCCTGTGGCTGCTATTCTATTAAACCCTAAGGTTATAATGACAATTAGTTTTGCTAAAGGATAAGTGATATGTGTTAATCAATGGATCATACATAGAGCAAACTTCTGACTTGAACAGAGAAGGTAAAGTCCATGAAGCATGCAATTTACAGATGTGGGATTTGACCCAGTCAGGAAAATTGGGGAAAGAGGTAGGTTGAAATTACCATTACTGTACAACTTGATAAACTTGGAAATCCAGAATGTGTACAAGGCCAGGATGCAGAGATGAATTGGAGAGTTAGAAGTGGTAAAGAAAGTCAGATGTCATGGGGTTCATCAGCAAAACGTAGAGTTGAGAGTGATGTACTGTGGTTGCAGATGCTCATGTGAATCTTTATGGCTTGTGACTAAACTTAGAGCTGTGGGAATTCATTAAAGGGTTTTAAGCAAAGTGTCAGAATGATCAGATGAGAGGTCTGAAAAGATGAGCTGGCTGCTTTATGGAGAGCAGATTGTAGGAGGGTGAGTCCACCTTGGGAGGCAGTTGGGAGTCTTCTCAGCTGTGGAGATGAGGGGAGCTTGAAGAGAGGTTGAGGGCGGCAGGTTAGGATTGGGACCAGCAAAGCTGGAGACAAAGCTAAAACTGCATATTTCTGACAGTTCTTGGAGCTATTTTTATGTGAATATGACAATAGAAAGGCCTGTGAGATGGCAGTATTATAATTGATGCTGCACCTTTTTGATTTAGAATTTGATAAAAAATAATAACACACACACACAGAATAGGGGGAGAAAAGAGAGGGGAAACTTGAGGTAGGATGTCAATTAAATTAGTTAACTAATAAAAAACTCTTATGCACAGTATTTTGCATATAATTTTGGAAGGATACACAGAACTCCTGAAGGCCATTTATGACCCCTGGGTGAGAAAAGAAATTATTCTTATTCCTTAGTGAATTCTATTCCATAAATTCTTGAAGGTTTTAACATATGGGGCATATTTGTGGAAGGATGGAAAATGATGAAGAAGGATAGAGAAGAGAGAGGCTTTTGATGCTCAACTCCCAGCCCTTTCCCTTACAGTGCGGGTGGAAGAATCTGGATAGCAGAGCTTACAACTTGCTCCAATAGGAACTGAACATTCATTGCTTTGCAAGGCAAGACAAGGTAGAAACATTCACAAAGGGACTCATGAGCCTCCAGGTTAAGTGAAGAAGAAAAAAATTCGAAGTATTAATGTTCCAAAGACTCAAATTTCATCTGCAGCAGATGTCTCTCCATAATGCTAAGTACTTTGGACTGAAGAATAAAGCTGTCATCTTCTATTTTATGTAAGTGGATTGCATCATTTAGAGATGAAGACAGGCTGCCTATGGCTGGGCAGATAAGTTAATATCTTGCATCTTGTGATTCATTTTTACCTTGTGGAAGAAGCAGATGTGGTAATTGTGTTCATAGACAGAGATTTAGAACTGAGTTTGCCTTTGCAGAAAAGGCATTCCAGGAAAGCAATAAAATAAGAGGGAGGAGAAACACACCAGAGAGTCAGGCAAGGACTTAGATCACTGGTGTTAATCATATACTAGGTAGGCGTTTTCTCTCTATGCTTGTTATAGGTATGGTTTAGGAAAGAGGGAGAACCCCTGTCTGGCTTGCTTTAAAGACCGTCTGGTTTAAACTCTAATTAAAGAGCAACTCCCTCTGGAGGATCTTGACAGTGTTTGAATCTCCACCTAAAGCTGCCTCAGTGACACTCAGGTTTTCAGCAACTCTGACATGGAGTTATGTACTGCTTACTCAGTGCATTCCAGGACAGACAATAGACTTGGTTGTGCTGGACTTGTCCAGCCACTTAGTAGTGCTGGCCAGCATGCTAGGCTGAGGAATTCTGAGGCTGAGTCTGGATTTTAAAAGAAAGAAGTATAGTGTAGTGTGCTTCTATAATCCCACCACTCAGAGGATGAAGCAGGAAAATGTTTTGAGTCCAAGGCTAACATACTGAATTCTAAGCTAATCAAAAACATATAATGAGACCTCATTTCAGGAGACAGTGGGAGAGAGATAGAGAATAAGACAAAGATAGATAGATAGATAGACAGACAGACAGACACAGAGAAAGAAAGGAAGAGAGGAAGGAGGAGAGAGAAGTTATTGATACCTGAATGTCTGTCATGGAGCCAGGAAAAAAGAATGAGAAGGTGTAATCTAGAGAAAAAATGTTCTGTATTTCTCATTCTTGGGCTACATCCTTTAATTAATTAATTCAGATTCTATCATCTACTCTATCATCCATTATCTCAAGTGCTAGAGATGTAAACTCCATGGTCATTTCCTAGTCCTCATTTTATCTGTCCTAGCTGTGTGTTGGACACAATTGTTTACATTTTTAGTAAAATGTGTCTGTCTTCCTTTTTCATACCCCCAAGGCTGAGTGAGTCCCACCTGGACCCTTGACTTTCCCAAACCATTCAGTTCTCTCTCTTTCTCCTTTCTCTCTCTCTCTCTCTCTCTCTCTCTCTCTCTCTCTCTCTCTCTCTCTCTCTCTCTCCTTTCATCTTATGATGTCAGAGGGCTCCTTGTTTGGTCCTGTATCTCATTTTCTTCTCTCTCACTCTTGTGGTGAGTTGTCAAGTTCAACATCTTGAGTGCCGATAGTAGACAAAGTAAGTTGTAGATGCTTATTGGCTACCTCCTATTTCCACTTGGAAAACCAAAATGTTTCTGAAAAATAAACATTCAAAGGGATGTTGATTCCCACACTACCTTTATCTTCCTCCAAAATACCAACCTGTACTGGAATCACTGGATTTTCAGCTCAGGCTATGCATCACTCTGCATGTCAACCAGAAAAATTTCTTTCCTCCCCTTATCTAAGTCACTAACTATTTAATTCTGCCTCCCAAACATTACTACATACTTTGCTTACCAGGCTGCTCATGTCCCAGCCTACTGACCTTCTTACTATATCAGATGCCTCTAGCACTTGAGTAAATACAGATCTATCATATACCCATCTCGAGTCCAGTTTAGTGGCTTCAAGAACCCAGGGCTAATCTCAGCTGGGCAGTTGCTAGGGGAAGTGTTTACCAGGAGCATCTGTTTACCTAAGGGGCCAGGTGACCCATCCTTTATGATTGTGGGCCTGAAACCATAAAGCCATAATCATATGGCAGGATATTAGTGCAGAGAAACACTGGTCATAATAACATGGTGTGATGTGATCATGGGGGTGGTACTTTGGAGCTACCCCACCCACCCACACCCTTCTAGCCCTGCAGCATTTTAGCAAGGCTGCATTCCTGGCCTCAGATGTAATAATTCTTGTTTCGTTTCTTACAAATATGACTGGATGCAACAACTGCACACTCCTTTCCAACTAACTCAGTCTGCTCTCTCTGTACCAAGCAAGTTCTTAGGGTAGCTTTAGATGGAAAATGCTTACCTGTCTATCTTCAATAGTTATCAGGGTCTTTTTCCTCCAGGTATAATATGAAGTTTCCTATTATCAGATTCTCTTACTATGTTAGGAAGATTGCCTATTAGACATGTTATAGACCAAGCAGGTCATATTTACATTATTAGCATGTTCCCTAGTTGATGAGCTGATGGTCTGAAGGAGTCATTGGGTTGGAAAAATGGGGGATTTAAGCTGGGAAGAAAATAGTTTTCTGTGCTTATGGTAGCACTTTCTAGTAGAATATTTTTTTTATTATGAATAAAGTCACATTTTCTGTCCGTGTATATCTTTGTTCAAGGTCCCTTCCCCCTCCCACCCCCTCCAGTCACTCTTTTGATGTGACATTATTTATCAGGACCCCTGAAAGTGAAAGACTATAAGTCAGTCATGTGTATTACTCAATGCCTAAAGCATAGTCAGTCCTTAACTAATGATGGATGAATACAAGCACACAGAAATGGAAATGTTTTTTAAATATTTATTTAAGAATATATGTATGTGTTCATGTGAGTATATTCACACTGTAATGTGAAGATGTTAATGCCTGTGTGTACATGGAGGCAAAAAAAAAGAAAAGGTGTCAAATCCCTCAGAACCAAAGTAACAGGTGTTTTCTGGATGCTCAACTTGGGTTCTGAGATCTGATCCCAACTCAGGTCCTTATGATTTAACAGCAAATGCTCTTAACCACTGAGCCATCTTTTCAGCCCCAGGAGCAAAGACCTTAACCTACCCTGAGTCTCTTGAATCAGGGCTCAGGGAACTGTACAATGTCCTGCCCACAGTAAATATTCACAAATGAATGCAATTCTCATCCATTTCTCTCCCTGCAGGGCTCTGTTGCTGGTGCATGACTTCTGTGAGGACATACTGGATATGTGGTGCACATGACAAATACAAAAATGGCTAGCTCAGATGCCCTGGTGATAAGCACTGTGGTATTCTCAAAACTTCTTTGTTAGTACATTCAGTATGCCTCTCAGACCATTGTTCTGGGAGTCATAAAGGTCTTGACAAGAGAGAGACCAGCCCCCAGAGAAACAGTTATGCTGTCAGTGTGTACAACCCTCAGCTTGAGAGGTCACTTGGTGAAGCCAGATCTGTGTGCAAAGGTAAAAGTCAGTCATGGCTGTGAGCAGATGTTAAGTGTAAGGAGATTAAGTTGGGGATTAGGGATTTGGGGTTTACATAAAGGAATTTAGAATTTAACAATTAAGATACCATTGGGCAAGTAGAGAGAGTCATCAGCTCCTTCTGCACCTACTTCCACTGTCATTGTAAGAATCAATTGAGGAAATAAGGATTTCATTGCCCCTGATTATGTTACAGTGAGATGCTCTGTGCTCAGACTGTGGTCCCTGGACCAGCAGCAGCAACCTTAATCAAAAGAATATCAAAACATCGGTTGCTCAGCCCCTAGCCCAGACCTCCTGAATCAGAACCTCAAGTTCACATCTAAATGCCAGCAAGAGGAATTTTTAGTTCTGTAAGTACTTTTTTTTTCTGTAGAGTCCCTTGGAAAAATAAAATGTGCCAGTCTTCTCTTTTGCACCTAGAATATACTTGACCATTAACTGGTGCTGAATGGATGACTGCAGGAAGACCTTAATGGGCATGGGTCTTCATTCCCACCCACTGCTTGGAGCTCTTCATCCATTGCTTTCTGCTGTGATAGCAGGGGGGTTAAGTGGTGACTGCAGCTGCTGCACACTCAGCTGATGCCAGCCACAGATGCAGGCATTTAGCATGTGATTAAGGACAGGATAATCCACTTAATGTAGGTTGTGGGAGATATTTGGCAAGAACCAAGGTATTCAAGGGTTGGATTTTAGCTTCCAAAGATAATGTCTTTCCCAATTATTTAAAGCCCTCAGTAACTTGGATCACTCCCAGATAGAAATAAGCCTCTTTAACACAGACTTCTGTAAATAGGGTGCTTGCTCACTTTCTTTTCTGCAGCAGAATCTTGAGTCTAATGTGCTGTTATGTCACATGACATAGGGGGACTGTCCAGCTGGGACTTTAGTGGTGCTCAAAACAACTGAACTTAACACCTGAAAAGGCACAAGCCCTTCTTTTGTTTTGTTTGGTAGAGTTTACCTCTGGCTAACTTAATTAAAAAGGATAATCTATTCCATCATTCAACAAAATACTGCAGTGCCTAGCTTGAGTTACCATAGTGAATATGAGAGCAGTTGCTGTTTCTACTCAGTAATTGCCAGGTGGTGAGGACTGAATGGGAATGAAGCAATTACAGAGAGCTGGGGAAATGCAGACAGACGTGGGAGAAGCAGGCAGGCAGGCAGACCTAGTCAAGGAAGGGCAGAGGTGCAGTAAGCTACATCCCATCGGAAGTGACCTGTAGGCTGATGCTTGAAGGGCCAGTAGGTGGTAAACAACTGGGGTAGGAGGGCGGAAGTGAAGCCAGGAAAAAGACCAGCTTAAAAACAAGCCCATGAGCCATAGCAGAGGAAGTCAGGATGCAGTTTATGGTTTGGACAGCTGGGGAGATGTGTGGAGTGTCCGTGGATCTGTGTGGAGGTCTGACAGGTGATAAGAGATGAGCTTGAGGAAGTAGCCAGCACAGGACCTGATTGGGTATTTTGAAACAATCTAAGCAGTTACATTTTACCCCAAGTCCAACTGAGCTCATCTGGAGAGCTCAGGCATTAAAGGGGTCTTCCATAGTTCTCACAAGTTCTCTGAGGACTCTGTTGGTGGCTGCACATCCAATCATCCCCTGTGGCCGTCTTCTGGGCTTCCTGCTGGAGTCTGCTGCAGGTCACCTCTCTTTGTGTGGTCATTTTCATATCTGGTGATGTGCTGGCCATGTTTACATACCTGTCTTTGTTGCCAGACCTATCCCTCTGTACTGTCATTACTGAAGGTGTTAGACAGGTCCCATGGGGTGGGGAGTGAGCCAGGATTGGGGGACAGGAAGTGCTGACTTGAATGCGGCCCTTTCTTTGCTTCTCAAGTGACTTTGGTGAGTCATTTGAATTATGACTTTTGTTTTTATAGCTGTGGAATGAGCATAGCAGAGTACCTACACTGTCCATTCAAAGGTGGTGGAGCCCACAGTGGCTCATGGTGTAGTGATCTATAAAGTTACATGAAATGGTGGGCTTTGCTGACACTGTGGACATGGATGGGGGTTATTGCTGGCACTGGGAACAAAGTCATCACTGGTCTCTGCACCCCTTTCTGAAAGAGCTAGACAAGGACTCAAGGCTTCTCACCTTCTAGAACTAATCACCACCTTCCTGTCTGCAGCTTGCAAATGAGGTTTCATTTCATGACTGCTTCTACATGCAGTCACTTAATGGGAGGCTCAATTAGAGACCATTTGGCCAAATGTAAATGTCATTTGAATCCATAATTGTGGGGACAGAATAATTTCAAATAGTTTTTGATGACACAATCTACTCTGAAACACTGCGGGGGGCGTGTTTTGGTGGACCTGTGCGAGGCAAACACACCCAGTTTGTCCCCTCTTGTATATAATTATCAGTTGGAGCTTCTTGCTGGCATTTTCCAAAATGTTAATGGAGTGACATTAAATTCCAGTTCATTTCAGAGATCCTGTTGTCTGAAAAAAAAAATAGCTTTTCCAAGAAAGTTTTAGAGCAGGTTTTATATGTTCATAGATAGATAAAAAGAAAAAAATTTGTTTCTTATCTTCATATAATGGCCCACACTGCCATGATGGTGCAGAAGAAAGTACGGGGTAGGGCTCAATGAGTCTGTGAGAAGGGTTTAGACACTTGTAAAATATCAGGCGTCCCAGCCTCAAGAAGGAATCTCTCATCCTTCTTGTTCCTTGCATATGGTGCCATTGGACTGCTTTAGGATGTCCAGACAGTTACAGTTGGGAGGAGGGAGTCTCTCAGCATTTTCTCTGGGTCTTCCTGGATCTCTTCCCCAAAACATGCAGATGCCACTGCTTTCTTTGGCTTCTGGGACACACATCTTTCCCATCATTATTCTCCTTCCTTCTGCCTTATCAGCTCTCTTATCTAACAAATGGACTCCAGTAGACCATAACCTTCTTAAGGGCAAGGACTAAGTCTCATTCACCTTGAAACATGAGTGAAGTAAGTCCCCACATCCAATACCTTTCAGGGGCAGATGATTACATTCATCCCTGACTTCACTTTTATGATCTCTCTTTGTTCTCATAGCAGTAGAGACGTCTCTGAGGTGTCAATCAGCTCAGTCTCTCTGGATCAATACCTCAAGGCAGATGCTCTTGTCTTCAGTCCCACCCGGATTCCTTGCCATGGAAGCCTTTTACCACCTAAAACTGAATGAATCTGGCAGCTTCATCTCTATCCTCTCCTCACAAACCAAATTCCAGCCACCAATGAGTCACTGCATTTCTCTAGATGCTTCTATATTCCCTCAGGATAATAGCATTGCAGAGGACTGTGCTTTCCTGTGCTAAGTACCTTGTAGTCACTTCCTCTAGAGCATTAATATATCTCACACAGAGATAGTTCTTAGATATTAACCCCCTTCATGCACATCTTTCACACACATGAAAAAACCTGAGATTTGGAAAGAAAGGAGTTTACTTTAGTCCAGGCAGGTATGAGAAGTGAAGGGGAATGAGGCCTGTGACTCCAGAGCCTGAGACTTTTATCTACCATGCTATATAAAAACAAATGAATAAATGAATGTCTTTTTCACTGACAGATCTCATGTCTATCTAAGAAGATGTGACAGGACAGTTTGGGAGGTGCTGACCCAGGATTATTAGAGGTGGGGGCAGAAAGCTAAGAAAGATTCAACAGAAGTGAAAACAGAATTCCCAGCAAGAAAGATTTTTCTAATAGCAGATACATGAGGCCAGAGACAATATCATGCAGTTGTAAAAGAAAGGACAGGATCATAGCATTTAGAATCACAACTTTGCCATGATACTGTTGGTCCTGAGATCTATAGGCCTCAGAGGGTTTTAGAGAAGTCTGGATGGCTATAAGCCTATGTGTAGCATTTAAACATCTCTAGCCTAGCTAGGATCAAGAGCCTGGAGCCCTCACTGTAATGATCCCTGGATAATTTGATGAACTTTCTCAGGTAATTGTAACAGGTGATGGGCTTATTTGATTTTCCCTACATAAATCCTTGTGCAGCAGGACAGCTGAACATCTACTGAAGTACTTTGGGTAACACTGGTCAGATCTTGTTCATCATCATCCTCTTAATGAGACACCCAAGTAAGGCTGCCAGTAATCACTGCTTCTGCTTGCTTGAAGTAGAGGGTATATTACAGACTTCACTTAAAAGCAAGAGGAGACAGATGCATGCTGGGAGCTTCTCAGCCAAAGTAGAAAAGAGATTTTATATAAAAGCTCTCCCAGGGCCAAGTTTGATCTGCCTTGGAATCCTGCACACCAGGAAATCAACTTGCTGAAACAACTCATAGCCTCAAAGAAAGAAAATGAAAACTTTCTATATGAGGATTCAAAGAGTACTAGGAAGAAGATCAAGGAAACTTAACTAAATCCAAAGTCAGCCTGAGAAAATATATTCATTCTGTAACATCCATCAGTTCATTTATTCATGTGTTCCTTTGCCCACTCCACATTTTATCAGCCACCACTCACTCCATGTGACAGTTGAACAGAGTTCTCTGTTAGAGAGGTATGTATCCTGTCTATCAATCTGCTGTCAGGGCTACCAGCGACTGCAGTGGGGTATGTGCCCAGTTCAGGACCTCAGATGAGTGAGTGGAAACTGGAACAACGCCGCTGTTCTGCTTAGGGCTCCTCTAGTTGGGAGAAAAGGCAACTTCTTCCAATGAACACAGAGGCACCCACTGTTTGCTCAGCTGTGTACCCGAAGAGCTGTGTGTACACATTCTGATTGGTTGGCTCCAAGGATGCATATTCTATTTTCAACAAATGTTCTTTTTGTTAGAGTGATAGCTGTGAATACTATGGGCCTGATAGAGTGATACTGCATGCCAAATTTTCGAGGAAAATATGTATTGGGCACTAACTTTATTAAGTAGGGTAGTCAGTTGGTTATGGTATTGATTCATTATACAAAGAAACATATAGCAGAATGCTGATTTCTTGCCCTTTAGAGAGATAGTCACACAACCAAGTAATGTCAGATAAGTCAGAATAAATACCCAAGCCCATGAAGAAGGAATAGTTTGTGATTTTTTTCCCAGCCTCCATTCTTATATTATAATTCCGATCAGTGAGTGCTTTGTTTGAATCAATGTGCTAGGTGCTTCCAAAGCATCATCTCATGTAATTCCTCATGATCCTTGAAGAAGAAATTATACTGGTCCTCATGCATGTGTATCTGTGTATCTTCTGTGTGTTTCCATATGCATAGTGGAATGTATGTTATTAATGTTGTATATGTGGTTGTACGGAGGTTAATTTTGGGTGTATTTCTTGATTACTCTCTACTTTATATACTGAGTTCTCTTACTGAGCCAGGAGCTCATAGATTCAGCTAGTCTAACCAGCCATCTTGCCATTGGAATGCCTTAACTCTGCCTCAAATGAGTTAGGATTATAGATGAGGCACTATTCCAAACCAGTATTTACGTGGGTCCTGTGATTTTAACTGCAGTTCTTCTACCCATGAAGCCAGAGGTCTTCCATGAAGCTGACCCCAGTTCCCAACGTCTACGTTTTTAGTCACTATCTCTTATAGTCCCATAAAGGCATGTGCCATTACATAAAGACATAGGTACATACATAAATATATATGAACACACAAAATGTGATCTGATGGTATCTTTCACTTGTCTCTATTCTATCTTCTACATAATGTTCACATCGTCTACTTCTTGCTATCATGTAAAATCACGTTTGGATTGCAGGATGGCAAACGTTTTCTTGTAACATTCAAAGCAAATCAGTCTTGAAGATCTCTTTTTTTACACCCTACCTGTATTTTACATTCAGCCTCCTTTCTCACCTCCTACATATTTAGTCCTCAGCTCCCCACCCCCTCAGCGTTCTTGTCTGCCTTTTTCTACTTCCTTTTCAAACCGGGAGGAGGGCAAAAGCTAGAAGCTGTCAAAGGAAACCCAGTGTCCACATGCTTGTGTTTTCTGACAGCATGTTAGAAGAGCATTGCTTCAGTCTAGAAGGTTTTCTCAAACTGGTGTGTGTGTGTGTGTGTGTGTGTGTGTGTGTGTGTGTGTGTGCTATTTCAAGTCTATCTGAGAAAGCATTTTCCAAATCATAATAGGCAGGTTAAGCAATCAGGGTAGTGTAGAGTCTTCAGTAAGATTTGCCATAAAAATTTAGGTCATGGAGCACTAGATTTTCAGTGGAATACACACTGTTCACATATAAGTTGGAGCTGGCCAGTGGAGGCATTTTCTTCTGCAGCATGCTAATTCTGTGCCCAGAGTTCCCAGGGGCAGAGTAGAAATGGCTGTCTGAGAGTGTTCAACTGTGCATGGATTTAGAAATACTAGTCTGTAGGTTTTCTGTCTAATGTTAATTTAGTCATTGAATTCCATTCACTTACTACTTTGTGGATGCTCAAAGCAGGCCAGCTTCCTCTGGGAGTTCCTTATAAATAAGGAACCTGCGTCACTTCCCACCCCAAGCTTCTGGATTAAAAGCATGCATCTTAATAAGATTTCCAGGTCACACTCAGGCACATGAACAGCAGACATATGCGCTGCTGTTAAGAAAACAAAAGATGTTAATAAATTGGAGTCACCATCTAGAATCTTTTAAGCTTCATAAATGGGCTTTATGTATATACTGAAAACAATACAGTGAACAGCAGAAGTGACAAATGGACCTGATCTGTGCAGTCTTAGACTACTTGTCATTTGCTCCCCAGTCATATTCTTCTGATGTGGGTGGAAACCACAAACCGTGGCTCTGCTGGTCCTTTTTTTTTTTTTTTTTTTTTTTTCCTTTTAAGGAGAAGGTATGGTCCCACTGCATGGCCAAGATTTTTGGAACCCAGGCAGCAACATGCAGTCACATCCCATTAGCTAATAGCACTGGGTGGTGAGGCCCCTGGAGGGAGGCTTCAGCTGGCAACTTTGCAGCTAAAGCCCGCTAATGGCCCAGTCAGCTGTCGGGGCTATAAACACATTTCTTCCCATTTAGTGCTGCTTACCTCTCTCTGTGACCTCTCATGCTTCCTGCACCCTGGCCACGTGGCCCAGATGGCATAATCCGTCAGGCCAAAGCAGGTGACAGTAGGACTTGATGTTAGGTAATCAGGGACTATAATTAGCTAGGGTGGAAGCGATAATGGGACCATGGGGGAGGGGAGAAGCAGGGGAGCTATTTCTGGTTGGAAGAGCCATGAGGGAGAAAGGCTGGCTTCCTCTCCCACCCCTACCACTTTCTCACTCCTATTATCGTTCCCAGCGTGTGATGTGAGTGTGTGCTGGGGGTTTCTTGCTCCACGGATAAGGTCAGAACTGAGCACTGGCAATTTAGTAAAGGAGTCATTTTGGCAGATGATCAATTTGATTTCATAGGTGTTGTTCCAGAACCCTATGGTTCAGTTTGATAATTAGCTGGCCACAACACCTTGTAGGAACAAAGGGATGGGGAGAGCTGTAGAGAGTTAGCTTGGTTCTTGGGAGTCAGACACAATGGCACTCATATCCTGACCTTCCTGACCCCCAGCCAGTTGACATCTTCTGGCCTGCTGGGCCGGCTATTTCTGACAGAGGCAGATCCTAAGACTTAGTTAGCTCTTGTGCACCTTGCTAGGTGTTAAGTTTATATACCACATCTATACCACCAGAAACTTACACCTAACACATGGCAGGGAGTCTGCAAAGTATATCCTTTCCTCTGCTTGGATTTGTGTAACTTCGTACATATCAGTGAACAAAACTGGTGAACCCAAAACTCACTCATGGAAGGTCTGAGGGGATCCTGGGGGGAAGGGAAGCACCTGGCTTACTTTTATGAGGCAGGGTTATCAGCAGGGCAGGCTTCCTGTGCCACTTGCTTTAGAAGGCCAGTCCCTGTGTTTTCTCAATGAACATGGATGCACTAAAAGCTGGGACAAGAGCAGCTTTGCTTGCCATGACCCTCTTCAGACACGTGACAGGTCTCTGTGTGGACTTTGCTGACAATTCCATCTGTACTTAGTGGAAAGTATAAGCAGAAACCGACCAGTGTGTCCATTACCCTTACCTGCCCTCAATTGTTTGCTTTTTTTCTCCTGCCTCTTAGAGAAGCAAAAGAAAAACATAAGCCATACATAACCTCAGAAATAACCAGTTTACAACTTGGTACATATTCTTCTAGAACATTCTAGACATTGTCATTTTTATTTCTTCAAAATAGGTCTAAGTTGCTAACTCGTACTATAATTTGCTCCTCAACCAAATTTGTTGAATATTATTTTGTTCCCTGGGAATACTCCCATATCTTTTTTTTTTCTGATTTTTCTCCCATAGTTAATTTACTTAATTTATAAAGAGCAATCAACCTTTTTTAAAACTTCCCCCATTTTTTTTTTTACTGAATATCCTAAAAAAATTCCTTATTAACACATTTATCTATTTTTTAAGTATACTCACAAGGTTAGGCAATCTTATTATCAAATTCTAGAATTGAGATGTCCACTTTTAGCCATGCCTGTTTGCCCAGTATACCTCCCAGTTAATAATAACCAAGGTGTTCTTGAGAACTTGACCCAACTCTTCACAGTTGGAAATGTAAATTGCTTATAATTATATACAATTTCAGAGAATACCACAATGATTCCATTAAAATTGTTTTGTTTTGGGTTTTTGTTTGAGACAAGGCCTTATTATGTTACCCCTAGTGGTTTAGAACTCACTATTTAGACAAGGCTGAATATTTATTTATTTATTCTCCTCTCGAATATTACATTGTGACCACACTTATCCCTCCCTCTGCCCCTCCCAGCGCCCCACTTCCCCTTTTCCTCAGCTCTGTTCCTCCTCTATTTCCCTTCAGAGAAGTGTAGGCCTCCCAGGGATATTAGCCAAACATAGCCTCTCAAGTTAGAATAAGTTGGACACATGTCCTCATATCAAGGCTGGACAAGGCAACACAGGAAAAGGGTTTCAAAAGCAGGCATAAGAGTAAGAGACAGTTCCAGAGCTTTGCCTGATTCTATCTCTCAAGTGCTAGAATGTAAAGCGTATATGCTATCATGCCTTTCTGGACTGTCCTTGTCCAGTGAGGCTAGAGTTAATATACATATGCCATTTTCTTTTCAGGAGAAGCATTACGATGTGAGGGAAAAATATGAATTGAAACAAATCTTCAAAGCTGCAGAATTTTGCACATTCTTTGGGGGATTTCCCGAAAAAAAATTCAAATGGACTTAACTGATAATGAATGTGGGCATAATATAAAAGTGCTTTTACAAATTTGGAGTTTGCCTGGTTCCAGAAGACACAATGTTATTTTGCTCTGCAGTCTCACAGCAGAGGTAAATTCACACACCTTGAGGGATGGTCTAAGCTGGGCTTCATGCCTTTCTGAGCAGTGTTAGGATGAATTCTGCTCAGAATTTCTAGAATTTCTCTTGAAGGTTTGACTTCAAAAAATAGATATTTTATTATTGTTATATACATTCATATATACACATAAATATTAAATAGAGCTTTAACAATAATAAAGAAAACAGCTATCGACCAATACGAGGGTTGGTTGAAAGGGGAAAAGTAATAAAATACTATTTTAATTAAACATACCAAAATATCTTAATCCTATATGAAAGAAATCTGGTAACTATATTTAAATACCTGCACATGTAGGTTATATTTAAACATTCTTTTCAACAGTAATAAGTTTTATATCATACCTGATTAGAAAATTATGAAACAAGAGGTCAGTGAAATACTATAAGCTTTTCACATGTGTTATTTCATCAATAGCCTTGCAAAGTTATCTACAAGATCATTTAAGAAAAGGAGTCAGATACTTTCTACCTAACCTTTGCGGTTCTATTGACTATAGCTTGCTTATCAATGTTACAACTAACATCCACATAAAACTGAATATATATACCATATTTATATTTTTGTATCTGGGTTATCTCACCCAACATTTTTTTTCTAGTCCCATCATTTGATTGCAAATTTTATTTTTTAACAGCTGAGCAATATTCTATTGTATAAACATAGTACTTTTTTTTATCCATTTGTCCATTGATGAATGTATAGGTTATTTCCAATTTCTGACTATGCTGAATGGAATAGCAGTGAGAATGGCTGAGCAAGCGTTTCTGTACTAGGATGAAGTGTCCTTTGCGTATGCCTATGACTGGTATAGCAGGATCTAGAGGCAGATCAATTTTGTCTCTCTGCTGAACTGCTACACTGTCCTCCATAGCGGTTGTACAAGTTTGCACTCCTACCAGCAATGAATGAGTGTTCCCCTTACTCAAAGCCTTGTAGACACATGGGGCTGACACATATGAACTCAGACACTGTGACATCATACACAGGGGTCTTAGAGCTAAAAGTAAAAGTAGTCACACAGACCTATCTTTAACCCAGAAGTTATCTCCAGGTGATAGACACTTTCAATAAAAACTTGGATTCCTCCAAGTGAGTCTCACTGGAGAAACAAACCACTCTTGAGGGTAGGCCCCATGTCTAGCATTAGATGACATCTTTGGAGGTTCTCGGTCTTATAATGTTAAGTCTGGGCATTTTGTCATTGTTTTTCTATGCTATAAGACCTTTGGATATATATTGTGGGTTCTACTTTTGTGTTTTCATGGAGGAATTCTGAGTATGAAAATGTATGGTTTTTTGCATCTATATTCATTTCTTGTACTTTTAAAAATTCTTCTGGTTTGGTTATTTTGATATATTCTTATTTTCATTTCATACATTATAATTTCATTTCTATTATCCCTTAGATGCCTATTCTTTTTCTAACAAGAGATACAGAGTGCAGATCTGGATGGGGGGGGAGGTGGGTGGAGCTACGAGGAGTAGGGAAAAGGGAACTGCAATCTGAATATATTACATGAAAAGAATCTATTTTCAATAAAAGATAAATAACAAACAGATTCAGAAATTTTATGCAATGTAAGCAAAGCCTGAGCAACAAGCATGTCATGGTATCCATTTGGTATATCTGTTGTCGACTAATTTCTGCTTTATAGTGCCTGGATCAGTTCCTGCAGCCTGCTCACGCATCTTTTCAGTCTCTATACTTTGAAACAACAAGGGATGCCTGAATTTCAGTAAAGAGAGTGTGTGTCGGGACTTGGTTCTGCCTCCTGGTCAGGTCATGAAAGCATTATATGACTCAGTTTCCCAGTCTATACAAGGAACTTGAGCATCTGCTTTATGCTTTGCTGTAAAGGGTTAAGAACTGAATATGGAGTGAATCTGAGAACCACTTTGTACTTTCTGGTGGCTTTGGAAGAACTGGTCCATGTGAGGAACAAAAGGGGACCATCCCCTCCAGTAGTTGCAGAAGAGCCTTGGGGATTCAGGAGGGGGCTACACTCCATTGCTGGGCTGCTAGGAGAAAAGAGGTGCGGCAGAGTGCATTTCCTGTGTCTGAAGTACCACTGAGGGTCAGCAGCCCCATCTGCACTGTGGTTCTCTCTGGACTTGACGGTTTGTTTTTCTGTCCCTTCAAAACACAGTACAGACGCTTAGTGACCACAGGAAGAAAGCACTCTGCTTCTTTTTATGTGTTCCCCAAGTTGCCTTATTGAGTCATTGGCTTAATTCTCAATGCAGGGATCACCAGATCGCCTTCAATGTCCCCATACTTGGGCAGACGGTACAACCCCACTGCGAATCTCCCACTGTGACTTCAGTACAGTTGCCTTGCAAGGAAAATCAGCTTTTACTAATGTGGCAAATATGAAAGGGGTAAGGAAAACAAACCCTGACCACACTCATGCAGCTTTGAATGTGTAGCGTAAAACTTGAAAAAGCTGAGTCTTCATCAAGAACTTGGCCACTGGTTTGTGTGGAGCCTCAGTCAAGTCCCTTACTTTGTTTGTCTCCTCAACATCCCAGACTTCATGTTCTCATTTATAAAATGGACAAATAATCAAGCCTGCCTTAAAAGGATGTGTTGAGGATTATTAATGCTCTATAAAGTGCTTGGAGCAGAGTCTGCCGTACAGTACAAGCTTAGTAAATGTCAGTCTTAAATAGCAAAACAAAACGTGCTGTGGTTCTATCTGCTTTTAAAGTTTATATTTTATCCACTGATCCCTGATGCCTTCCCAGGGCCCAGGGAATTGATTTCATACTTGGAAATGCCAGGCAGGACAGAAGACTGTAAAGCACCCGAAAGCATGGCCTAGTTAAGAAGCACACTCACTCACATACACACAGGCACAGCTACTTTTAATAGCTGGTAAGAGCCAGAGAAAATCCAATTACAGATGAATCAATCGATTAAAAAGAAAGGGGATAGAATAAAGGGAAGAATGTTGGAGAGACACAGAGCCAAATTACAGCCAGATAATAGAATTAAGGGTCTGTAGAGCAAACTGGGACAAACAACAAAGGGCTAGGGGCTGGGACTTGTTCGAAGCTCTGGAAGACAGTGGATCAGAAAGAGCAGGGATGCTGTCTGGCAGATCATGTTTTTCAGGAAAATGAACTACCATGTACAGCCTCTAAATGGAGAGAATTGTTTTGGGGTTACATAGATGCTCCTAGAGAAGGGCAAAACTAAAGGACCCAACCTTTGCTTTGCAAAGGTGTAGCCTTGTGTCTTAGTTTTCTATTCCCCAAGAAATTACATTTTGGCTCTCCACAAACCAAACCAAAACAAACAAAAACCATGTCACTCTTAAATGGAATTGATCTCTTGCATGCAAACATCAAAAACAAAACACATACACTTTTAATTATTTGTTCTACTTTTGGGGGAGGGGGTGACGAGAAAAAAAAGTGGGGCTGTTAATCTAGAGACAACCTCTACAGCTGTGTAGATTATCAGCAGGTTCTAGAATAACATCCGTTTCTATGTATTTATGGAAAGGCGTCCTTAACTGGGCCGCATAAAGAGCCAGCGCATCTATAAATAAGGCTGTGCAGTGAGCGAGGCTGCTCCTTTCCCAGCCTTGCTGTGCAGCTGTCCCCTTTGTGACCAGTTCCCCCTGCTCCACTGTCAAGGCCCCTCCACCAGAGGCTGGGTGCTGTGTGCACACCTTCTTCCCAAAGATATCTGGGGACAAGTTCCCTTATGGAGGCTATGCTGCTCCTCCACCACATGCTAGTCTTGGTGGGCTTTAAGGCCCAGGCTTTGACTAGGCAGGCCCTCACAGGTGACTTGCCTGGGGTCACCTCCTGGGAGACAGCTGCACCAGGCTGGACTCTGGCTGGACTGGGCTGACAGATGGTGGTGCTGGGATGTGAGTGGGGGTGGAATACAAGGATAACGAAATAATCCTGAATATTTAAAATTAAACAGGCCAGGGCTGCAGATAATAATGAGAATGTCTCCCATAGCTTAGGCTTTGGAAAACTGTCTATAAACCCTTCTACCAGGCTATCTGTGGACAGGTGTGAAGACTTCCAAATTAACCTTGCGAGTGTTTTCCTGTGCATGTAGATGGAAAATTAAATATAAGTGATAGAACATAAAAAAATAAAGAACAACATTAAAATTACCAACCAAATACTAAAAGTAACTGCATTATTGAGATGGGGCAAAGCCTCTTTTTTAATGGCAGTCAGTTTTTTTTTTTTTTTTTTTTGATTTGTGAAACTCTTGGAGCAGGAGGGAGAAACCCCACAAAAGCAAAAAAAGAAAACAAACAAACAAAAAAAAAACAAAAAAAAAACAAAAAACAAAACAAAACAAAAAAATACCTCAGGATTCAAAATTATGGTTCCTGAACTTAACATCAGCAGAGCTTACAAAATAAACTCCAGTGTTATCAAACCAATGAAACAAAATCTGTGCTTCATCTGATGCCTTTGCGGTTCCAGGCTGCATTCTGTTTTAAAAGCTCCAACCAATGTTGCTGGTTTGTAGACTGACTTATATCTTTCAAATTCTAGGCTGGAATACAGCCTGTGGAAAAGGCTAAGTCAGGTACTCAGGAAGATTTAAAATTAAAAGCCAACATGGGCAATTTAGTATGCTCTCATTTAAAAATGCATGCTAAGAAGAAGGTTGGATATATAATTCAATGACAGTGTACTTGCCTACCATGTACATGGTTTGGGTTCAACCTCCAGCACCCTGTCCCCCACCTACACACACTCACAAACAAAACCTTACCTACCACTAGGGGGGAAAATACTCACAGTGACTGAAGGCAGGTTAAAGTCCTAATCCCTGTGTTAATAGATGTGAACTTATTTGAAAATTACAGAGTATCAAGTTAAAAATGAAGTCAGTAATATGGTCCCTAATCCAATATGTCTATGTCTGTATCAGAGCTATTTAGATATAGAGTCAGACAAGGAGCATGCCTCATGGAGATGCAATCAGAGATAGAGGTGATGAGAGAATCTAAGGAATGCTTCATGTTTTGTGACAACACCAGGTGCTGGGAGACAGAGACCATGCTCTCTCATGCTGGGAAGTATCTTGATCTCTGATACTGAACCTCCTGAACAGCAGGAAAATTCATTTCTGTCATATCAGCCAACCAGTCTGTGATACTCTGTTGTAACAGCTCTAATTAACTAATACACCTAAATATATGTAAGGACAAACCAGATGCCTGAACTCCCATCAGAACTGACAGAAGTGGCAATGACAAGCCTGCATTTTCTGAATGTTCCTTGGGTAAATTTAAGTTAAGCTTTTGGGAACCAGTACCCTCTTCAATGCCATCACCCAGGGTTCTGTTAAATCCTATACTGTCTATTTTAAAAAGTAGAATCGTAGAATCATCTGTATGCTTGGAAATGCCCAGTGATGAGCCTATGATCTCATAGGCAATCACTATCCATCATGAGAAGCTGTAAAATTGTATAGAGAAATTAATAAATAGATTGATAATTCCCTATACTTTTCTCCATTGAAATATGAGGAAAGTAAGAAATGAAGTGATCCAGCCAATGGTCAGTTTGTGTTGCCTTAATATCTGAATCCAAGTAGCTGTTATAATTTACCCCTCAGATCACATATAATGGTTGGTGAACAGCACAGAAAGCTTTCATGTTAGGCCCACAAGACTCCCCAGCTATGGTTGACCAAGTCCCCGAATCTTGCTTTGGTCCTCCTGCTTGGACAGTGGGACAAAGGTTGAGGTATGAGGCCATGGGAAGAATAATGTGACCCACCAGGGACCTGGACTCTGGCTTGCCATACATTTAGAACATGAATGAGCATGAACTTGGCTCTTGTGTCAGCGCCTGGTCCTGATGCTAGCAGCCAGGTGGCCCTGGGCAAGTCTCTTTGACTCCACAGCTCTTGTCCACACATGAAACAGGGATGAGAGACTCTGTCTTGCTCACCTTAGTGCAGTCTGGAACTTCTCCCATGAGATCTCCAGGAAGACTGCCTGTGAACCACAGATGCTGTGACCATCACACTCAGTCTGAGAGACAACGAAAGCTGTTTGCAGAACAAGACTCTGCTTCCCATCATGGCGCCCTGGCAACTGCTCCTCCTCATAAGCCATTTGACTTCTCTTTCTTCTGAGTGATGATTAAAGGGTTAAGCTGGGCTGTGGGGAGGTGGATTGTACAAGCAGAGGACTTGCTATAGCTACACATTCTGTACACTCCTCCTCTTTCCTAGGACATATGCTACAAGGAACCTATTCTTAGGGTCAGCAGGACCCATTTTTGGGTAGGTTGCTTTTTAGCTGCATTTCCTGGGGTAGGTTCTTCCCCTCATCCTTCACCACTGATACTACTGAGCTGGCTCCAGGCCACTCATTAGCATTCAAAACCCCCAATTCCATAGGTTTCTTGTCCTGCTTCTCTCATCAGTTTCTGAAGCTTTTTAGTCTCCAACATCCCCTTGGAATTTTCTCTCTGATCCAGGCACTTTGGGCACTGGATTATCAGATAATTGATTTGCTCAAAATAAAGCATTCTGGGAGCTACATATAATTTACATTGACTTCCATAGCTATCTCAGCTAGTTGACTTCACAGCCTTCTCTTCTGCATTGAAGACTGGTGGAAGACTCCTTGATTATGATCTTGAGAAGTCACAACCTCCTGATATTGTATATTTATTTATAAAATGATCTCAACACTAAGGGTATGGATATGGAATAGCAACAATGTACAGTTGCTATTTCCCAGATACTCAACTAAGTACTTTGCTTGTGTCATTTCTTACCAAGGTAAGGTGGTAAATACTATTACTGAAAACTTTTAGTATTCTGTGTTTACAAGATGATAAAAATGAAGAATAGAGAAATTAATAATTTACCAGAGGTCACAAAACATGTTGTAGAATCAAAAGTCATGTTTACATTCTTTGAATCCAGAGTCCAGTTTCTCCTGCTGTATTATCTTGTTTCACTGAGTCGTCAGTTATGCCAACTTATATCTACAAGTAGACACAGCTGGCCAAATGAATACATGGAGAAATAGGAGAAGAAAGTGGAGAGGAGAAGTAGGAGGAGAAAAGGAAGAAAAGGAAGAAAAGGAGGAAGATGGAGAAGTAAAAAAAGAAAGTGGAAGAAGGAAGGGGGCTGGTGGCAGAAGGGAAGGGAGCCAGGAGAAAAAGAATGAGAGCAACAAAATCCTGCTTTGGTTAGCAAGTCTGAAATATCTCAGAAAATCTTACCTCCTTTCTTCTTGAGTTTCTTTCCCTACGAATCATAAAGTACAAGTTTTTGGTATCAGGGACAACAAAAGTCAGATTGCTATGAGATTCTTGTAACCTGTCACTATACGTATTGGATTAATAAAATTCTGATTGGCCAGAAGCTAGGCAGATAGGAAGTAGAGGTTGGACAAACAGACTAGGAGAATTCTGGGAAGAGGAAGAGCAGAGCAGAGCAGACACCAACCAAACTTAAAGGAAGTAAGATTAGAATGCTGCACTGACAAAAAGATACCAAGCTTTACCACATGGCTAAACATAGCTAAGAATCATGGGTTAATTTAAGTGTGAGAGCTAGATAGTAATATGCCTGAACTATTAGTCCAGCAGTTGTTATAATATTAAGCTTCCAAGTCAATTATTTGGAAGTTGTTATCAAAACAGAAGCTTCTAACTACGGTTAGATGATAAGAAAAAAGAAATAAAAATGGAAGTTTTTCCATCAAAGAAATAGTTGAGTACTTAGAATGTACTAAGTACAGATATGGATATATTTTCATGGAAATATCTACCTAGATACCTGCCAATATACCAATTATCTATCAGTGCTCTGAAAGAAAGAGAGAGGTACGATAGATAAGCAGAGGAGAGGAGGAGACAAGTGAGAGAGGGAAAAAAGAGGGAGAAGGGGAGAAGAAATAGAATAAAGAGGTTAGAAAATGAGAGGTGGAAAGGAGAGAATATGTGATTCTGTACAGGACAGAAGTATTATAGTCCTAACTTCCCTGGTGGAGAAAGGAGATTAGTGATGTACTGGCATTGGTCAATCCCAGATTATCACATTTTACTATTTTGTGTTGCTGTAATAGATTCCCAGGTAGGGGTACTTTATGATTACTGAGTTCTCATGATTTTCAAGGATGAAAGGTCCGAACAGTATGGTGTTTGGCTCCATTAAATCATTCTTGACTACAGAAGAAGACAGGTAAATACCATATGCAGAAAAGACCAAATAATTGGGGTGACCTTACTTTACAAGCCCTAGTCACTGATAAGGTGCCAGAGTGATTGAGGATTTTTCCCAGTGTCAACTTTGCTCCTTGTAACACATATACTCATATATGTGTGCCGCCAGCAATGGTGCATTCACACAAGTGGATGTGTTTGAGCAAACGAGCATTCAAACACACAAACACAGATACACACATAGATACATACACATATACACTGCGAAAAATAGAAAAAGGTAAAAGAGAGGGAGTGTCGGCCAAGATTATTTTCTATATAGATTTGATAGATAATGAAGCCGTAACTCAGAAGGATTCATCAACTTGCCTGTGGTTATAGCACTAACAGCGACAGAGAAATGATTCAGCATGAAAGTATCATTGGCCCGATCATTACTGAGAAACTTTTTTGTTATCAACTCTGATTTTGGGAAGAAGAGAAGACAAAATATAACTGTTTGCTAATTTTTCTAAGATGGCCTGGGGTTCTATTTCCCCATGACCAGCCCTGCCTCTTTTTTCTTCTCCTTTTATATGTCTAAGTATCTGAGGTCATTCTAGAGAACACTAGATAGTCACTGTTTTAACTCATGAGGTTTAAATTAGCATGCGAGAAGCCAGAAGCAATTGTCATAGACTCAGGTCTTTCTCAAGCGCCATATTTGCCTTTTTTTTTTTTTAATATTTATTTACTTCCTTATTTTAGCCTGGTTACAGTTTCCCCTCTCTCCTAGTCTTCTGGCCCTCCCTCTCACTCCCTGCTGTCCACCCCACCCCCATCCACTCCTCCTCCTCATTTTTCTGCTCAGGAAAGGACAAGTCTCCTATGAGTAGCAACAGAACATGGAATATCAAGTTATAGTAAGACTAAGCACCTCCCAATATATTAAGGCTGGAAAAAGTGACCCAGTATAAGTAGGGTCCCAAAAGCTAGTGAAAGAATCAGAGACAGCTCCTGTTCCCTCTATTAAGAGTTCCACAAGAGGACCAAGCTACACAATTGTCATATACACATGTAGAAGGCCTAGGCCAGTCTCACACAGAATCCCTGGTTGTCAGCTCAGGCTCTGTGAGCCCCCATGAGTCAGGTTAGTTGATTGTGTAAGTTTTCTTGTTTTGTCCTTGACCCTCTGGCTCCTACAATACATTTTCACCTTCTTTAGCAGGATTTCAGGGACTCTGCCTAATGTTTGGTTGTTGGTCAGTATCTATTTCCATCAGATAGTGAATGAAACATCTCTGATTCCAATTGGGCTAGGCCCCAATCTGGTCAAAGGAAATGGCCAGTTCAGGCCACATATATACTACAGCTGGGAGTTTTAGCTGGGGTCATCCTAGTAGATTCCTGGGGATCCCTCAGACTAGGTTTTCCCTGATCCTGACATGCCCGTTTTCCAGTAGTCTCTTTCAGTGTTCTGCCCTTCTGTCAGCACGCAAGCTAATCACTCATGTTCCCTTCCCAACCTGCCCTCAACCCTTAGTTCACTCAACAAAAATCTCTTATACAAATGAGTTTTGCTCTCTACTCTGACTCACATCCCATCAACCTTCCCTTCAGGCCAAGCGAGTTAAGACTCACTCTGAATTCCTTCTCCAAGGAAGTTAGCTTACACACACTCTAGAGACTTCTGGTGAATTCTGGGGTAGAGGTTCCAAACAACAGGTGACATAGTAAGGTTATTGTGTGTCTCATTTTGGTCCTTGTGAATTCATAAGAAATATAGGAAATAAAATTAGCAAGTCAATGAAGATATAGCTCAGAAGCAAAATACTCTGAATGCAGAATGAGGACACATCAACTCCTTAGCTT
The DNA here is from genome assembly GCA_004025045.1 of Sigmodon hispidus. Taxonomy (NCBI): domain Eukaryota; kingdom Metazoa; phylum Chordata; class Mammalia; order Rodentia; family Cricetidae; genus Sigmodon; species Sigmodon hispidus. The sequence goes on from PVIH01001663.1 coordinate 74,557, forward strand.
TGTCAGACCCTTAGAAACCCCAGCCAACACAGAGTCCCCTCATGCTGTGTCACCTCTGTGGTTTCAGGGTCAGGTTATAATTAGAAGATGGCTCATCCTGGAGGAAGGCAGAGAACACGCCTCAGAACTGGTCCCTCTGCCTCTGACCTGGCTTTCTTCCAGCTTGCTTCATCTTCCTGTCACTGTGAAGCCTAAGATCTTTAATCACTTCCCCTTAACCTCCTTTTAACAAGAGGAAGAACATGTTTATAAATTAAATAAAATGTACAAGACACATACCTTCTCTTCCCCACTCTGGCTGCCACATTTCTGTCCCCAGCTGTTTCTGGTTCCCGAAGGCTCATCCACACATGTGCTTCCCTCAGCTGGGTGAGGCACCTGCTCTGGGCATTGGCTACTCACTTGGACATCGGTCCTTCCTGGGCTACAGTTTGTTCTACTTCTGTACTTACCTATCTTCTGTCCCAGCCATGTTTCCATCCCCTCAGGTGACAGGGCTTATTAACACTAGTGATATGTAGGAGTCAAAACCACAAGTGACATAGTTCAGTCATTCAGAAACTTGTCTGTGTCTTATTTTATTCCCTTGTGGATTTATTAGAGATGGATGAAAGTCATTCCTCCATTCTCTAGCAGGGTTATCTAGTCTATATGTTGAGATTTAATTTTTTCCCTCTTAACAAAGGTATTTAATAGCTTTTTGGGTTTGGAAAAAAGGAAGTAAACTGGACACTTCTCAACCCCATACTATTGTTTATAACATGAAGGTACAAACCTACTGAATCATGGCCTAAAATAAAGAAAGTCTTCCTTTAGGTTTCGAGGGAACGGATGCTCACACAGTGAGTTGGTAGGATGATCGGGGATGGGTCAAGGCATGTCTGTGGTAATGTTCAATGAGTTGTTTCAATTGAAACCTGGGTTCCCAGAGGAAGGTGGCTCCCTGGATCCTGCCAGCCAGACTGGTGAGCAAGGAACTTTCGAAGGGCAAGCAGAGTTCTGTGTCTGAGCTGGTGCAGATGAAGAGTGGGTATTCTTAATACCAATTGAAAGAAAAACAATAAAAAAGGAAGAACATGACTGCTTCTAGGTATAATGGAGGAGAAAGTTCATTGTAGATAAAAGGGAGAGTATAGCAGAGGCAGAGACATCTGAGTCCAGAGTGAACATGACCCTGAACTAGACCATGTGAAGAGGTGATGGGGTGAATGAAGTTGGGGGAGGAGGAGAAGCCACTGGTCAAGATGGGTGGCTGGAGCCAAAAGACTGGCCAAGAGTGTAAAGAGTAGACAAAAGGATCTGGCAACCAAAATGGCTGAATTATATAGGGAAGGCCATCTGGGGGAAGGGCAGCCCAGCTCCTGGGCCAGAGAAGTTTAGAGTAGGGGGCAGAGGTAACAGCAGTACCCTGTTACAGGTAGGGACTGAGGGATATTGGGAGAATCTGGCAGCCAGGTCTACTTTGATGTTAAATGGGCACTTCAGGCCTTTGTCCCAGGTTTAAGATCTAATATCAATGGCAATTGGGTTAAAGCTTGGCAAGATAAGGCTTTAAAAGTTCTCTGGCCACTAATATTAAACCTGCAGACCAGGCTAGGAAAACGACAACAGTTATGCAAATACTGTTTAAGGATTAGCTAGGGGATGGGTGGGAAAATCACTTCTACACACATTTAAATGTTCAGAAAGCAATCATCTATAGCCAGCAGAAAGAGGGGATAGGAAATGCAGCTGTAGAGTAAAAAATAATTTCTCTTCATCTTTTTTGCTTTTTCTTGTGGCAAACCACTGTAACTGAAGTTAGATCAACAAGAGATAAACAAGTAGGTCTGATTAACACCCCCCCACACACACACATACATACATACACACTATTGTCACTACATCCTGTAGCTGAGGGGTTCCCCACTGATGTAGCTAAGGGCCCTTTCCAGTGGCATTGCTGAGTGTCCTCCTCATTACACACACAGACACAGGGAAGCAGCTGAGAACCATTCCCAGTGAAGCAGATGAGGGATTTCCCCAGTGGAGCAGCTGAAGTGTCTCCCGAATGGAGCAGCTGAGAAGCATCCTCAGTGACGCAGCAAGGGGACCTTGCAAGAGGTAAGCCAAGGTAAGTGTCATATCCTCACCTCAAACCTCTATATCTATGAGCTAAATAAATTCCATTTCTTTTTTATTTTTATTAATTCTTAGAGAACTTTTTATACAATTTATCTTGACATATTCACCCTCTATTCTTCCCTCAATCCCTCCCAGATACACCCTCTCTTCCCTCACCCTTTGAACACTTTTTCCTTTCTTTTTAAGAAGAATCTATCTCAGAGGTTTTGTCTTGGTCAAATTTACAATCTCCATTCCTCTTCTTCCTCAACAGTCCTTGAGCTTTAAGTGTAGGGTTTGTGTTCTAATAGTTGGAATTAAACCCCCTACAGCCAATCTCTGCATTTTTACCAGTTGTAGTCTTCTGTAATGGTCCCCATCTACTGTGAGCTGGATGTTTTGGTGAGAGATGAGAGCTATACTATTCTGTGGGAATATGTATGATGTTCTCTTCTAGGTTCCATGGCCACTCCAGCCACAGATGGTTGGACAAATTTACAGTATCAGGCTAAAATCCCCTCATATTGAATGGGTCTTAAGTCCAATTAGAGGGCTACCAGTTACCCCAAGGATTTGATTGCCAGTGTCTCACCTATTGGAATATCCTGCCACGCTGATCATTGTGATTCTTTGTCATTACAGTTGGGTAGGATCTTTGATTGATTTTTTTTCTACTGGAAACTTGAATGACTCTTTGCTGAACAATGTGAGCTAGTCTTCAGTGAGGAGGCTTTTGTGTCAGATCCAGATCAATTCTGTAAACGCAGTGTCTGAAGTGTGTGATTTCTTCAGGAAGAGGCTCTCACCTTTTCTGGAAGGCATAAGGGGCAGTGGAAATAGTCTATATTGTTTTGGGGATTTCTTGGGCCCTCCTCAAAAATAATTCAAAAGGACTGTTCCCATGCTTTGAATGGGGTTTTTGCTTGATAGTCTGTGGTTTTGTTTTTGGGGAGCATTGTAACTCTCAAAGTTATTAACATCACTTCAGTTACCCCCACCCCACAGCTTGTATATATTCTATGCAATTTTAAGTAGCCATAGAATAATATAATTCCCTGTGGCTTTTCCAAACATCTGTCATATTTATCCCATCTTTTCCTTCTCTCTCTATTGTGGTCCCTGTCCCATTCCCAGGTAAGTCTTCCCATTTGTTTGTTTGTTTGTTTTTTTCATCTCTTTCTTCATAGCTATGGTACTTTGCATTTTTCCTTTCTGGTGCTTCTGTCCTCCATCCCCCATCATAGCCTCTTTTTACTTTCCTTTTTCCTCTTCTGTTACTCCAGGTTACAGAGTCAAATCTTAAGACTTAGGAAGTTAGCATCAACAATAAATGGATACACATGACATTTGTCCTTCTGACTCTGTGTTACTTCATGTATTCTAGTTCTGTCCATTTACCTGACAACTTATTGCTCAGGCATTTCACTGAGGTAATAAAAAGCTAATTAGCAGCTCTGCCCTTCTGTATATATTGTTTAATGTTTCTATTGTAGGTATATATTAGTTAGTATGTGAAAAGGTTCTGATAAAAAGATAAATTTCAGCCGTGTTCTCACGACTTTCTCTCATGTTTCCGTACCATGTGATATTTTCTATATCTCATAACATAACAAACATGCACTCACCAGATGTAACCACTTGATCATGGACTCCAACCTTGAGGACCATGGATCAAATCAATATTTATCCATTTTGTGTTGCAGAAGGATAAAATATGCCAATAAATCAAGGATAAATGTAAGCGTAGTAAGAGTAAGGTTTGTCATACACACCCATGCCCTTGACACTGAAGGGCATCTAGTGATTTAGTCATGCTACACACTGAAGTGCAGAGAAGGGAAAATCCTTATAGGTCATTTTCTCAATTCTGTGACAAAACATGAGAGAAAAGCCACTTGAGGAAGGGTTTCTTTTAGTTTTCAGTTCTTTTAGTTCATAGCCAGTTCTGGATGAACATTATGGGAACTGTCTCTGAACACCTCCACCAGGAAATGACTGCATAGGAAACATTTAATACCCACTGAGTATGGACTTAGACAGGGTGAATAGCCTGGAGACTGGAGATTTATCACATCTCCATTTGTTGTCCAGGACAGAAGGAGGCCAGGGTATCACTTGCTGGGCTCAAGGTTACCTTCCCTTCCTGTATGGTGTCTAGAGTCTTCTTATAGATTCCACGAAGATTACGACTTTTCTAAAAGGGCTTCACTGTTCATCCCATAGGATGCACATGTACCTTTGCATCTGCCTAACTTCCATTATTTTGTTTCTGACTTTCTGTGGGAAGCCACTCCACAGGACTTTATGGAATACTCATCAAACTGATCTGAGAATCAAATGGGTGTATTCAGACATTCTTTCCACATTTTTTAAAAAAGTCAGTGGAGCGATAGAGTGGTGGAGGACTGCAGAAAGTGCTTCTTCTAAAAGTCATCCCAGAGCCTTTGGGGGTACAAACTTTTCTATTTTATAGTTACATGGTATGTGTTTGTGTGTTCTCTAAATATGCACACATGTATTTGTTCATTTTAAAATCATATTAATTTATCTTTAGGAAAATTAGTTTTGTCACTTGTTTTATGTTGTTCAAAGCAACATAAATGTACTCACTACCTACTCTATCCTTGGTTCCTCCACCTGGCAAATGGGAACAGTGAAGCTTACTATTTGCCCTTAGGAGGCTGTGCAGATTAAAGCTATGGGTCAATAAAATCTTTGTAGGTGCTCCAATGAAAGCTCTGAGGAACTACAAAGCCTCCATCCCAGTCTTGTATCTACTTTTAAAAGTCTTTCTTAATACACAGTAAACTAGCTTTCATCCCAGGAGGATGTGGTCCTCTTGAGACTGCCTCTATAAGCATCTCAAGGATTGCATCCTGTCTGCAACTATTTGAAGTGAAGCTGCAACTCTCTTTCTTGTGGGAAATTCCAGTAGAATGTAGGACACAGGAAGGACTTGCTGATGAATGCTGTGATGTATTATTTAATTGGAGGAAGGTGGTTTGTATTCCCGATGGTGTTCCCTGGCTAGCTTTTTACAAGACTGAAGAGAATAGGCCTCATCCTCTCCTTTTCATGCTTCTTCCTCTGGCTTCAAACTTGTAATTCTCCTGTCTCAGCCTCCTAGATACTGGAATCAAAGTTACATATTGCCACTCCTGGATAACATCTGCTTCTTACTAAAATGTTTGACAGTTCTAAAAGTTTCCATCAAGGTAAAAAACTGGCATTTTAACACATTGGTTGATTTTGAAATGCTTTTATTGGGTTATTAGCCTTCTAGATTATCTTTATGTGACACACTGTGAGATGAAGCCAAGCAGTTGTCAATGCTTTGTTCTTTGACTTCTCAGTTTTCAGAAGCAAGAGTCAAGATAAGCATCTTTCTTTATAAATTAAGTAACCCTCAGGTGTTATAGCAAGAGAAAACAGACCAAGACAACTATCAGTGATAACTTTAAATATTCTCTTCATTTATGGCACTTAGATTTTGCTGAAGCTGAACAAACAGGAGAAGTAATTTTAGATTTGAGTAATTAAACATCATTGATATGAGATCATAGAAATTAATGCCTTGCTTGTACATTTATAAACAATTCTGTTGGCTTTCCAAATGGCTTTCATAGATGAACTTCCCATTATATTTTATATGAAGTTCATTTCTCTGCTCTGCCACTAATACTGACAACTTCAAAATGTTTTCCCTGCACTCAGTATTTAGTGATGTAATTTGCATTTAACTGCTAATATAGGAGGAAAGAAAGAAAAAGGAAGCTAGAGAGAAACTAAGGATCTAGAAGGTAGCTTTAATCAAACATGGGAAGGGGATTCTGTAGCATTACTTAGAGATTCATGAAGCTCCCACTGGTATACTCACAAGAGTAAAGAAATGTGTAGATGCTCTCAACCTTTGGTACCCTCTATAGCAAGACAAGCACATAAGGTCAAGGAAATTGGCTCAAACTAGTTGCCAAAGCATGCATATAACTTACTTCCTTATGAGCCAATCTGGAGTCAGCCTGAGAGCATAGCAACAGATGCTGACCAGAGTTTCTGACCATTGGGAATCTGCCTAGCAACAGATGTAGGCAGATCTCCTGATTGTGCCCAGCCAATGAGGGACAGTCATGCAATATCACCAGATGGTGACACAGCCTGGGTGCTGGAAAGAGGGTATATAAAGGCTCTCCCCATGTTGAATAAATGAGTCAGTTCTTTCAACTGACTCCATGCCTTCTCACCCCCTCCCCCTGAGGAAACTGTTAGGACCTAGCACCACTCCCCTTGTCCTTAATTAGTTTGATACAGAGCTCCTTTTTTCTTCCTTCAAATCTGTTTGAGTGGGTCATTCTCATGAAAATGGGACCAAGACTGAAATAAAATGTAGCTGTTTTCCATGACTGGATTTTAGCTGTTCTGGTAATTCAGAAGGGAATAACTGGGATTTTTGATCATTCTTAAAATCATCGTAAGAGTGTGGATAAAGAAAGGAACATTATCAATGAACCCACCCACTGTTGCCTCAGTCATTCTCTTTGTAGTAATTTGTCTAAGAATGTTTTAAGTGATACATTCTTCCCTGGTGACAGCATTTTGGCATTTCCTTTCTCCTCTTCAAATCTCCATAACACAATGTGTCTGACCCAAGACTGAGGATTTTTGATAATCTAGGACATGGCTACTATGAAAGTGATCTGTAGTCCAGCAGTGTCCACATCAACCACAATGCAGACTCTCAGACCCTACTCAGACCAACTGACCAGAGCCTGGTGAAGAATATGTCCTGAGAATTCCTGAAAATGTGTGAATTTACACAGTGCCCAGGAGCACATATATAACCTGAAGGTGAAGTTTCTTTCTCCTCACTGTTATGTTTTCCTTGGCTACTCTGAGGTCTATATAAGCTAACATCACTCTGCAATGAAGAATCGCCCAGAAATATACTATTCTTGTTCTTTTCCAAACATGCCCCAAGCAAGGTGATGACTCTATTCCTTTGGTTCCTTTATATGCAGTTCGATGTTCTGACTAAAGAAATAAAATTATAACAACAAAATGAACCAAAAGCAGAGGTGGGAATGAGAAGGAAGATTTAAAGCAAGCTTCAAGACATAGTGCTGAGCCCTACTCTTGCTGCATGCTGTTGGTTTAAGTGCAGAGCCCTACTCTTGCTGCAAACATCTTGGTTCACAAAGCGACGTTCGCTCATAATTCTCTTTTGGGACATTTGCCCTCTGTTTCCCCATGGCTGGTGTGGTGGCACACAAATGTCCAACAGTTTCCTTTCTTGTCCTTCTAGCAATTCTATTTCCTGGAGAGTGACTCATAATTTATTCATGTCCATCTCTACCCCTGAAGCAGAGAGAGAATGAGAGACTTGTTCCAGTCTCCACCCACTTTTGCAGTTGACTAATTACAAGTATCTACTTCATCCCTGCCATCTTCAAAGGTAATACTGCCTGTTGCCAATTCACAGAGCAGCCTGTCTAAGAAGGCCCGGTTACACATATCAGCATATATAGGGGTCATTTCCGAATAACTGGTGGGCTGAAGGTTATTGGTTCAAAGTCAGAGACCACTGGGTGAAAGAAAGTGAAAAGATGAAGGATGGTGGCCACTTAGGTTACTAAGCACTTGTAAACTGTATTTCTCAGAATGTAGTATCCAAAACTTTGTAAAAATTAAGGAGCAGAAAGATACTCACTTTCTAGTTGTATCTCTTATTGATGGTTGATGTTTAATAAACTCCAGTGACCACATTTTTCCCATGTGTGAAAGGAAAAAAAGAAGATTTTGAATCAAAGTCTCTAGTACCAAGTACTAAATAATAATGCTGAAAACTTAATAAGGATGTCAAGGGAATCTTCCTGAACTCAGGGCCCTTGGCCTGGCACAGGCTCTAAGTTCATAATATGCTCATGAACAGTTCATTAGAGCTACTATGGACATTGTGTTTGTACATGACAAAGATTCAATCAATTCTCTTTATAAATCAACCATCAAAGGAGTGTTTATAGTATCAGTCCTGTTTTATAATTGGAAGAACTGAGGACCTGGAAGTCCAATTTCTAGGCAGGTCAAGAGAGCCTAGTGACTAGACCACAATGACACCAGTGTCTTCCTTTAAAGCCAAGGAACAGTCATTTCTAAGGGGATCCCAGGTGACAGGAAGGGATGTTGTTCCCTCTCTTCGGGTAGTGTTGAGAAGGGGGGATGTCCATGCTGCTGCTACTTATCAGGAGGCACGAAGGAATGAAGGTAGCTGAGAGACTCCAACTCTGGGACAGTCTCTGTGAGAATCTCAGGAGAGCTCTCAGCTTCTTTAACTAGGACAGCATCCTGTTCTGAGGCCTGTGGTTTCTTAGACCTTGGACGATCTTGCCTTAAATAGAGGGTCCTGACTCCTTACCATAGATCACCCATAAGCAGGGACATTTTGCTCTTCAGACTGTAATGTTTTCTGATCCTGAAGTTTGGGATCCTAGAACTCTGGCTGATTCTTTTGGTAATAATCATAACTGCATTTCTAGTGGTGAGCCCTAGCCTCCAGCACTGGGGGAAGCTTCTGGCAATTTCTTTAGGGTTGGTGAGGAAATTTGCAACAATTTCCTGATTTTTTCTGATCTGTATATTGTGTTAGGCCTCTTATATACAAGAACTTTTAGTTTTCCCTGTAGCTATGGGAGTCACACATGACTAGTCCCACAGTGTAGACAATGTAACAGAGGGTCAGAAATTATGAATCACAAAGCTAAAAAGAATGTAGTCAGGATTAAAGATTTCTCTGGTGGTACCACCTTGTTCTATTTTCTTCTACACATTATTTTGAACCATTTCATATCACAGCAGCCCACCCTATAAATCTGTTTCATACCATCCATACCAAACCACTCCACACCCCCAATCTCAACTTTTAATCACTGTTCAATTACTGTTTTCAATTATAATAGTTAATTTTGTCAACTTGACCAGGCCACAGCTATTTGGCCAAACTCAGATGTTTCTGGATGTGGTTAACATTTGAAACAGTAGAATAAATTAAACAAACTGCTATCCCAAACATAGCCGAGCCTTAGGCAATCAGTAGAAGGTATAACAGAGTAAAAAGGCTAACTTGTAGCATCCCAAAGCCCTGGCTTCTATCCCTAGCTCTTTAAAAACAAACAAAACTGAGAATACCATTTTTGGTATCCTCACCAAAGCAAGAACTAATCTTTTCCAAGATAAGAGACACTTATTCGTGCCTTAGAGGGAAACTGAAACATAACCCCTACTCAGGTCTTGAGCCAGCAGCTTTCCTGGGCCTCCAGCTTATCAACTCATCCTACAAACCCTGCACAGCCGGAAACATGTGGCCTCCCTAGTCACACGAGCAATTCCTCATAAATTGCTTGAGTTAGATATTGACACCTATGTGTGCACAGGGATAATCACCAAATCTAATTATAGAGTGTATCAGATGACCTAGCAGCTGCAAGTCCCTGTCTTCACGTTCTCCATTAAGCTTTTGTTTCATCTCAGTTCATCAATACAGACGTCCTGGTAGGACTTCCAAACTGTACCTCTATTCCTCTTGTACCTGGATCCCTTTATGCCCCTCCTTGACATATTCATTTTTCACTTTTATCATGCTATGATAATTTTTTGTCATTTATTGCCTGGCTCCCTGGCTAGACTGTGGACATGATAAAAGCAGAGTGTTTGTTTGGCTTTGTTGTTTAGCATATAATTGATCTTCAATAAATACTCATTGCACAAATGGATGCTCTTTTCTAGCAAACAGGGTACATTAAGAAACATTAGCCATCATCAAAGAGGTGAAAATTATTTCATTAGTATTTTGGCCTTCCATGAACATACCACTACCACATAAATAAAGTCCTTTGTACTAAAGATGTTAGTCCTTTTTTAATGGCACTTCACAAAGCCAATTGAGCACAAGCTCCTGGATTCTATTCAGGAATGTTTCCTGGCCCTCAGTACTAGTGAGACAGTTTACACCTTTTGGCATTTCATAGACAGTCCTCTGAACTGAACACTGGAGTGATTGGATGTGACCAAGACATGGCATCCATCCAGGTCCCCTTCTCTTCTGGATGTGAAATAAAAGACTTAAAAAGAGAGTTTTAGTAACGGGAGGAAGCCACAGAGATGATACCAGACTTCTGAACTTGTTTATGTTTCTTCTGGGGCAAAAGGTGGAACATGTAGTAGAAATGGCTATAGCTGTCTCTATACCACTTTATTTTGTAAACTGCTAATTTACAGTTATTTGATGATCCACTTCAGTAAGTGGATATCTGTAGCATAAAGATGAAATGCACCCTGTACACAGTTCCCTCTCTATGTGCCAGTGAAATGGTTTGCTATTGTATATGGTTATGAGGTCTGAGGAAACATATCCTAAAGATAATTCTCATTGTCACCAACTTGGGTGGTGAGTAAAGAACTAAGAAAAGGCTGACTATCAGAATGGATGATAGACTTGCTTATATCTTCCCCTTCTGGACTCTAGTAGAAGAATCTACGTCCCTAGGAGCTCCCTCTCAAGTAGTAGAAAGTATAGATGTGTGTGTGTGTGTGTGTGTGTGTGTGTGTGAATGACACCAGGACAATAGATCACAGGATGTGGATCACATGGTAGGCTTTGTTTTATCTGAGGTCTCTTTCAGATGGCTATCTTTTTATAGCCTCTTCACATGGCTGCCTTGCCTTGGTGGCTCTGGCTCTTTATATGTCCCCGCATCTTTTTACAAGGACACCAATCAGGTTGGATGAAGGTTCTCCCTCACAAATTTATATTAATTATCCTTCTGAAGCCCCCACTTCCCAAAATAGTCAATTGTTGAAGTAATGAGGATGAGGGGGATTGTCTTACTTAGTATCTGTTTATTATCAGTTATCTAGGCTGGTGATTCAACAGAAATTCTTGTTTGTTTGTTTCTCTTTTATCTCTAAAGAAGTACACAGTGACATTGCAATGGATTCTTTACCCAGTAGGTTTTCTTTCTTGCCTTGCAGACGGTATTTCATATGTTTTTCACATGACATGAGGTGGGGTGGGGAGGTAGAAGAAGAGAGAGAGTCAGAGTCAGAGATAGAAGAAGAACTCTTTTTTTATATATGATTTCTGTTATACAAGCCCTACCCTCATGGCCTCATTGCCTTAATTAGTTCTAGGTTTAAAGTATAGTCATATTGGGGGTTAGAGTTTCAATATATAAATTTAGAAAAAGGATGATTTAGTTCATTAAATCAGTAATAAAGCATTTTAGCCATTTTATAAGCCAGGGTACCGAGAACCCAGGGCCTCATGTGGGTTGTTTGTTGTAAAGCACATTTCTGCTTGTTCCCACTACTTTGGTAGAGCCTTTAGGGGAACAGTCTGTCCTCAGATAACCTTGCAGTAGTAAAAGTACTCCCTGTTCTTCCTTGGGCTTCAGGGTCAGGGCCTGCAAGCCTATGGCGAGATTAGTGGAGTTTGGGTAGTTATCAGAGTAGATGATGCTCAGGCAATCACCTGTGAAATAGTTATAATAATTAATAATGCCTGACTCCAAGAGATATTGATAGAATGAAATGAGTTAATAAATGTTAACAGGTGCTAAGTCCTTAATAAACCTCCAGACCCTACTAAGGAAGTAGATTTTCTTTTGCATTAGTATAGTTTACTTTTTTCAATTAAAATTTTACAATGTCCCTTAACACCTTAGTCTTCTATACTTTTGTTTTTCAAGATTGATTCTCTGCATCCTGAAGCCAAAATATGCCTTGCCTAGAGTAAGTCCCTGAATCAATTATACTTAGAAATACACTTAAAAGTTCTCCCTCTATGCAAATTAAATGCCCAATAAAAATCTTGTATAACTGGTTCCACATAGCATCTTCTAAATTAGTTTGTTATGACATTCTTTTTCTCACGTAGCATTTAGTGTATTTTTGGAGCCTCTACTATTGAAACTGCATCATCTCCAAGTTCCTTTTTCTCTGCCATTGTACCTTTATATCATTCCATAGCAGTATACACATAGCATCATTCAACCAATTCACTGGCTTTTGTTTGATTTCACAGAGAGCCTAGTATAAAGCAACTTTGCCTCCAGCCAGGCCACTAGCATCATGAATAGAATACTGGTTCAGGATACTCTGTGATTTGTTTACATTACAGACAGCATTAATGATGAGTTAAAGCATGCTCAGTTATTTTCTACTTTTAAATTGAATATAATCCTGAAATATGGGATTGGTGACATTTTAACATAAGCAATAACTATATAAGCAATAGCTGTATAAATAAGCAATAACTGTATAAATAAGTGAAGGGGAAAGATGAGCTTGCACAGCAGAGTTTGGCAAGTGTTCCTTGTGGGGCTGAGAGGATAGCAGAGGCGTGGCAATGCTATATAGTGAGGAACAGAAAGCCAGTGGGGACTTTAATAGCTGGAGGTGTTGGCTTCAGGAGGCTAAAGGCTGTCTAATTTAAACCAGGACACCTTATGTGATTAGTTAGAGTTCATATTTCTGTTTGTTCTGTTTTCCCTTTATTAGAAGGCAGGAGAGGATTATTAATAGAGTCCTGTCTGTGTTGGGTCAATTGTTACAGTTGTTCCTGTTTGGCTTCCTGGATTAATTACTCAAGAATATGGGTTACTGCTAGCCCAACTTTCTATAAATCTGATTATAAGGAGCAGGCAAGCCTCCTGGGGCTAGTTTTGGTAAATGATGGGTTTCTTGACTGGCTGCTGCAAGTTGTATTCCTGTGTTACGCTTCCATATTTGTTCTGGTCACTGTCAGTTTGTAATTTCAGTGTCTTATCTTTATTAGATATCAATAAAATTTTTAAGTCAACACAAAGTGAATAAAATGTGTCTGAATCTTTGCTGAGTTTCTGGTCAAAACGACAATAGAGGACACTAGAAGTCTTCTGATGATTCTCTCTTGCACTTCATCAGTACTGATCGTTCGTGGAGTACCATATTTAACCATGTCTGAGGCTGGAGAGATGTATTCCTAAGCTTCAGAGGAGTGTTGAGCCTGGAGTCTATAAATGACACTATCAGGCAGTCTCCAGAGGAGATAGAGGTGTGATCCCAAGAACTCACCTCTCTGATTTCCCAGGACCTCAGTTAAGACTGGATTTGTCTCTTATCTAGTTCTATGCAATGAGATAGGAGACTATTAGAGACACAAGAGGTTCTGAGGGGAGTGGGAAGGTCAAGGGCTATGGGTGGTGGTAAAGTGGGAAGCAGGCTACTGGGGGAAAGTGCACAGAGGAAGGGGGATGAGCAAGGGGAATGGGACAAGCAGTTGGGTGTGAGAAAGAAATTACAAAAACAAATTTGTTTGAAAAAAACTAGTTTTTTTGTGAGCTAATACATTTTTTTTACATTTAATTAAATAAACTAGCTTATGCTCATATTCATTTGTCACAGAATTTCACACAATTCTTAGGAGAGGTACCTTTAGTTTTCATTAAGATGAAAAATAAGTTTCTGATCAGGGATATGTCTTTCCTGTCATGTGCTTGAGATAAAGTGCTTCATCCACCCCCACCCTCCACCCCACACCCCCTCATCTCCAGTCTATTAAACAGAAACAAAGAATATACGGTACAGACATTAGATAACCCACAGGCCCACTGGTCCTCAACAGCAACCATTTGCTGACTTGTCCTGGATAGTTACTGGTTTAGAAGGTGTGCCTCCTTCATTATCAACACAGTGGGCTGGGAGTGGGCCCTGGCATCCACACACAATGGTAACGAAGGGGAAGAAAACCTGCTGAACTTGCCAAAGATGTGCATGGGTGGAAAATGCTCTTAGAGCTGACATCAACTGCCGCCCAGCTAATGTAAGCCTACCTGAGGGTTTCTCTAGGTTTTTACAAGCCTCAGTTCCTCTTCTGTGGCCTTTGCCTGAGCTGGTCCTACTGCCTTTTCTGGTTCTGCCTGACCCACAGCCAGCAATGAGTCAGTGCCTTAAGTACTAAGGTACCTTCTCCTCACTGCCAGTTCTTCAGAGTAAAGCCTAAAGCGTATTCTTTTCCCCTTAATACCGCCATTCCTACCTGGTTCAATTCCCAGCTTGTGACTCACATTATGGATTGTGTTACCCAGAGAAAATGTAGTGCAGTAACAAGACACATGGCCATGGTGTTTAATATTATCTCTCCGCTATTCCTCTAGGCATAGCATTAAGTATTGGTGTAGATTATGGATGAGGAGAGGCAGCAGCTGTTTACTACCTGAAGCAAATAAACATCAGCAAGGAAACATCCCTAAGTTGGCCGAGCTTTACTCAAGGAATTGGAATTCTGCATCATAATCACCCTATAAAACAGTGGTTCTTAACCTGTGGGTTGTGACCCCCCTTTGTCACTTTTCAATGACCTTTCAAATGACCTTTCACAAGGGTTGCCTAAGACTATTGGAAAATACAGATAATTACATTATGATTCATAACAGTAGCAAAATTACAGTTATAAAGTAGCAACAAAAATAATTTTATGGTTGGGGGGGTTGCTACAACATGAGGAACTGTATTTAAAGGTAGCAGCAATAAGAAGATTGAGAACCACTGCTACAAAGAGTTTGGACCAGCATTGCTTCAAATAAACACATGTATCTGTATTCAAGCCTGTCTGGGGACAGTGGGTAAGAGGATTCGGGATTCTTAAAGGTGGCATTAGATCATGCAGTCAGTTGTCAGATACACAACAGAAAAACAACAGTTAAAATGGATGATTATGAGGAATGAGGGGTCTCAGCTTGTTCTTTAGCTGCCTCCACTCTTTACATTGTAGCTGGAGACATTTGTGTTTCTCTTTAAATGCATCAAAAGTGCCTCTCAGAAGCATGGCTGTCCTAACTTTAATGTATTTAATTCCAAAAAGATAAATTTCAAATTGAAATGAAAACCAAGAATATATTTGAAATTCTTTGATGCTTTTTTTTTAACATCAGTAAACCAATTGGGAACAATAACAATACTGAACATCAGGAAAGGAAGAAGACATAGTCATGATGTGTTGGTTATGTCTTTAAAATACGTATTTATTTCAAGGCATAAAAGTTCTGGGAGTGTCCTCATTTTCTGCCTTATAAATGTGTTCTCTAATCAGTGAGCAGTGGCTTGGCAGGGTTCCAATCTATATCCGCTCAGGCCATGCTTATGACTTTATTGGCTTGATTCTTGTTCTTCTGACTTTGTTTTGTTTCCTAGAAAAGTGGGCAGTTAACGCAGGGACTCACGCATGCAAGGAAAGCAAGTCTGCCGACTAAATTATTAAATCTCCTATCATTGGTTTCTATTCTTGAGGTTTGTCCTTGCCTCACTCCCTGGGTAAACCATAATAGTTTGACACATCAGGTCATAGTACTCTGTATCTATTTTTCAGATTTCTGTCTCTGGCCTTTAGTCTTTCTTTTGCCACCATTTCCGACGCTAGTAGCCATTTAATGCTGCTGTTTGTCTATCCTTTTCCTTTTCTGATGTTCTCCTTAGATGCTAAACATTCAAAGTGTGAGAATCATATATTAGTCACTTTACATTTGAAGCAATCAACATGGAGTTAAAGGATAAGCATCAATGCATTGCTTAAGAGAGTAAGTAAAGTAAAATGCAATTAAGCAATGATACAGAACATTTGCTATAATTCAAGTATTATTTTAAGCACTTCGTGTATATTAATCCATGTCGTTCTCATAAAACACTTGGAGATAGTACTATTATTATCTTCATTTACACATGAATGAGAAGGAGCTTGAGTGGTGCTTATAGACTTAATATCTTAAGAATAATATCTGCCTTATCCTGCCTAGTCTCACTGATGGCTTAGTGGCAGCCACGGCAACCCCATCATGGAGAGCAGTGCTTGAGCTCAGTCATGGCACCATGTGGAGGTCTTTTCTCTGCCATCCTTCAAACCTAGGCTGGTAATGTTCCATAGTGTTCTAGCTCAGTCTTACTGTCTGCTATCTTTGTAGTTACCCTAAACTTCTATATGTCCTTGATTCTATGCTGTGGTATACCTATGCATACTGTCTGAACTATGTTCTCACCTGCTCTTTACCCTTTACCTTCTGACTCTTGCTTATTCTGGATTTCAGTGTTGACATACCTGTTTTGACTATTCATGTCCCCTGGTTCCAGTCCAGATCATTTAGGTACTGTAATGACTATTCTTAGTTTCAACTTGATTATATTTAAAATGAATTACAATTCAAATGGAGGACATACCTGTGAGAGATTTTCTGCTTGGTTTGAAGTAGGTAAATCTGCTTCTAGTCCAGGCATTTAAGGTAGGAAGACACATACTTTTGATGTAGATCTTAAGGCTGGAAGACACAGGTCTTTAAATTTAATCTCCAGGTTGGAAGACATTTGTTTAATTCAAATCTTGAGGTAGAAAGACATTCCTTTAATCTGGGTCATACTTTCTGCTGGAAATCTATATAAAGATATAAGTGAAGGAAGCTTTGCACTTTGCTTGCTTTTCCTCACCTCATTAGCACATCCATTCCTTCATTGGCACTGGAGCCTCCTTCTTTGGGATTCTAGCATATACAGAAGATCAGCTGAGACATCTACTCTAAAGAAACTGAGAAACTACTAGATTCTTGGACTTTACATTCACAGTTAACCATTGATGAATTAGCTGGGCTAAGAGCCTGTAAGTCATTAAGTATTCTAATAAATCTTATTTTTACATCTATATATCATCTACCTATCTATCTTTATCTAAACATACATGTATATACCTACACACACACATACATATTTTCATTTCATAAAAACTGTGACTTTAGAGAGCCATAACAACCACAGGTGTCTCTATCACCCAGTACATTTCATGATTATCATCATGAGTGATATTCACAGAACACTTCATATGTGCCAGCACAATTCCAATAGCATTATTAAGAACTGGGTAAATTGATTTTGCATGACAGCCCTGGAATACAAACTCTTTTATCCTAGTTTTACAAGTGAGGGCATCAGACACAGAAAAGCTAAGTCATTAGGCAAGTCATTGCCATTTTGTGTTAGTGATGCCTGGTTACTTCTGTTTGAGTCATAGCCACATGCTAACATTAAGTGCAAACCTAGTAAACATTAAGATAAATGTATTTTATGGTATAAATATTTAGTTACAGATACTTATGTTTCTACAAATTTAAACAATAACCCTTTCCCAGATTCTTAACTTTTTAAAATCATATCTAACTAAAAGCCAAAGGTAGCTAATCAGCTGATGTTGGTCTTTGGGGTTCTTAATGGTTTCTGTGTTGATTCATCTAATTCAATTTGAGAAGTTTGTGCTGATAAAGGTACATTTGTCCCAAGACCCACACTTGTTACAGTTAGAGATTGGAGGTAGAACTTTTAAGTGACTTATCCAAGGTCACACGTGGAACCATTGACCAACAGGATCCCATCGGGCTGGTTTCCAGTCCTTTCTTTGCACCTGGTTAAACAGAAACTATGGTCACATGTGAGCGTGTTGTTAAAACAAACAGCAGGTCTGAGGTTGGTTTGATTTTGACTCATGTGTGAAGAGATAGTTACTGCTCTGGGAGACTGTGACCATCAGTCCTCAGAATACACTGGGATCAGAGAGTGAGGCTGGCCTGTTAAGGCCTGTAGCACCTAAACTTAGCAAAGCCTCTGAGGTCTTTGTTGTTGTGTGATTTGCCAGAGTATACCCATTGCATTATCCCTCTGCTCTAGTCCATAAACTTGTTCTCTGCCTCTGAAAGTCAGACATTTCTTCCTCCACACTATTGGCTGTATTCACTCCTGCCCTCTGCCTTCATCTGAGCCAAGCCTTTTTACAGCAGTCTCTCTAATAGTCCACCACTCACAGAAGCCTCTTACACAATGGTTGAGCCAAAGTCTCAGCAGTTGGGAACAAAGAAAGAGAGGTACTATTGGGTCAAAGCTAGCCATTTCTATGTGACAGAAATGTAGTTCCCTTTAAATGCAAAACCATTACCAATATTCATAGAATAAAAGTTGCTACGACTCATAAACGAAAACACATGTGTAAAGCACATAAAAGGACCTTGAGTGTAGGAGCTGGGTCATTCCCAATATTTTCCTACAACTGGATTGACAGTAAATACTTTCTGCTTTGGGATCACATGTTTTCATAACTTTGCTATTATTAGATAAAGTACATAAAAATCAACTACAAACAAAAAGGTATTGTATTACTGTTACAATAAAACATTAATTTTTGATATTTTGAGGTTCTAGTATGTAGACCAAGCTACATGACCCTCTTGTTTCTGCCTCCTGAATTTGTGGAGTACAGGTGTATACCACCATGCCTGGTGCCAATCAAATGTTATAGGATATTGACTAGGTTTGTTTCCCTCACTTTTCCACTAGGCTCTTAGGTCCCAGTAACAGGTTATGGCTTATTTTACACTTTTTATTTATCTGTACAGAAACAGGAATGAGGCTGTCTGTACTGTTTCTGTCTATCAGCTTTCACTTGTCTCATTTCTTCTTTTGCAGTATAATGCTTATGCTGACATCTCTTCCCCTGACAGAGGACTAAGTAAAAGGACACAGGAGACATGGTAAAACATTTCATGGAATGAAATCATAGAGACCTCATTCTATTTTCCAGGCCCTGATGCTTTAAGTGCAGTGGTAAGGGGTCTGGCATCAGAGAAGAATGGGACTTGCTTATAGGAGTCATCTGCTGCCAGAAAAGGGCTGTATTTTGTAATCACTAAAAACTGAAACACTGGCACATAGGTAGCCTTCAGCATCAGGGTTGGTGTGCAGTTCCAAACAGATTTCATCATGCCAGCTGCATTGTGGCCTCCATTTTTGGCAATTGGAATCAACTTTTTCTGCATTTGGCAGAACCTAGTGTTTGAGACCCTGGGAAGCTACTCATTTCACAGAGCTCAGCTTGATAAAACATGTAAAGAAAAAGAGTCAGAAAGGAGGAAGATGGTGCTGGCCACATGCGTATGCCAAATCAGAAATAGAAGTGACCTGCTGGGTTCTTGTATCAGATTTGCTACAACATTCTGGATTTAGAATGAGCACTGGGCTCTTAGACGTTGGTAGCCAGAATGGCAGTGATGCAGAGACCCACCTGGCAGTGATTTTGCTGATCTTAGTGCCCTAGCCAGAGGGCAAGATATATATATATACACACATATATATATTTTAATCCAGCTTTCTTCTCTTACTCTACAGAGCAGCACCAACTGGTCTTAGTAGTCTGTAGCCTGTAGCCTGGCAGGATTGTACTCCTTTTAGCTACCTTCACAAGCTCAGTGAAGCCCATAAAAAAACCAGGTGAATCAATTGGTCAAATCACAGAGAACTGGAACATAGCCAGACACCCAGGAAGACAAAAGATGAATGTGGGTGAAAAAAAACTTTGGCTTTCAGAGTTCTTGGAAGGGGAGGAGATATTGGTTTGAATCCTTTGTCTCTATGGTTGAACTATAGAACTAACTCAACCTGTAACTGAGAAATTATCTCTGACCTACTTTCACACACACATACACACACACACACACATACACACACATACACACACACACACACACACACACACACACACACACTGTAAGAATGTTGCCTACATCATGTACTTGCATGGGTATTCCCTGTCCAGTAAACTTCATATGTTGAAAGTTAAATCCTCAATGGGATCTTTAATGCTATTTGAGATGTGAGGAGACTTGGAAGTGACTGGAAGTGCTCTGTTCTAAGTGGGATAGATTCATGTTATTATAGGAATGACTTCGTTATAATATAAAGCTCTCTCTGGCATGCTGACTCTATCTTGATATGCAGAACTCCCATCATGTTATGGCATACAACAAAGCTTTACCAGATTCCAATGCCCCACTCATAGAACCCCTCTATCTTGAAATTCACAAAGTAAGACTTCTATTGAACATAAAAATGAAACCTCTATTCTTTATGTTTTCCAGTCTATCATATTCATTTATTGCAACAGAAAATGGATTATGATAATAGCTTTACAAACTTTGTCATCATATTCTTACTTATAAAGTAAGGATAATGTCACTACTCCATGCTGTTCTGATGAAAGTGATTTGGCATTATTAATACAAAGATCTCATCCTTAGGCTTTAGCACAAGTTGGTTCTCAGCAAAACCTGGTAAGTTTTTTTCATAGCTTCCTTTATTGTAGCCTCATTACACAGTACAGACAGCACCAATTATCAAGAGTCCTGGAGTGTAGACCTAACTCTTCTACCTATTAGCTCTGCCACCTCATGCTGGTAACTGCTTCCCCAGAGTGTCCTTAACCTTAGAATTAGGAGAGGAGACCAGATTCACCCTTTCTGCTCTACCATTCCAGGCTTCTCACAGGTAGAAAAGACTTGTTATAAATGATGGTATTGTAGAGATTTGCCTCCACTGGTATCCCAGCTTTAGAAAGTAGAGGAGACAGGTAGATATATTAGAGAAGCATGCCAAAGTCAAGTCTCACAGTACATCCCATTAAGCTTTATTGAAAAGTAGTAGACAAATCCTTCAAGTTAGTAGACTCTATGCCTATCACCATCATTACTGTAGTAGTAGCAGTAAATATTCATTAACTACTTCACACACTGTCTCATTTGACCCTTAGAAGCACTGTGTAAAGTAGATACCATTATTAACTCCCTACAACAAATGTGGAAACAGGACACAAAACAGGGATCTCAGCCAAGGTTATGTAAGCTTTGATCATGGTGGCTTGATTAACCAGTTAGACTTGTGGCCATGAACTTAGTTGGCAAATGATGTCAACAGAACAAGCCACAGGCTACAGAACATTGAGTAGAGAACTTGGGTGAGTATCTGTCCAGAGGGCAGGCACATGCTGTTCATCTGGGACCCATCCCAGACCCACTGGAGGCCAATACCAAATTGCATAACTCTTCCAGGTCATAAAGCATAGAGTGGCTTGACATTAGAGGGTCATGTAAAAGAGTTTCAGCTATAGTAAGGCGTGGTAGGGGAAGGGTAACTCATGGCAGTCATGTTAGTACAATGCATCCAATGAAATGAATTGGTTATACTTGATGGTGCTTGGGAATGAAGAGGAAGGCTGTAGTTAATAAGAGAGAAGGAAGCAGTTAATGTTCAAGAAGAGATGAAAAGTAGAAAAATTAGTTGATTGCTAGAACCTCCATATTGCTTGACTCTGTATTAAAAGACAAACTTGATTTTCAAACATCATGTGCCATTGAATATGTCATTCATTCAGACTAATTGGAAAGCCCAAGTTTAATTTCTTCAGATATCTTTGAAGAAGAAAAACATAAGAGAATTCCATGTTATGTCTAAGAAATTTCTATAATGTGGCTCCAAGTAATTCTTTGATAATACACGGAACACTCAGCAATTTTCTCAGTGGCCTAGTGCTGCCACTTCTACCTAGCAACTCTAAGAATAAGCCATGAGTCATTGACCAGCAGCATGGTGAGGCTGTGGCAGAGTTGGGATATACTTGGCTCATGTACCAATCTGCAAAGTAATCTCTGCTCATTATTATTTTCAGGAACTTCCTGATGGCTCTAGTTTTTTCACTACCAAATTTACTCTCAGAGATCCAGGAGAAGACAAGCCTAATCCTCTTCAAGAGCTGATAGCTCCCTGTTGCTCTTCAGGTGCCCTGATACTGTGTAGCATTTCTGTCTGGCTCTTGACTGAGTGGTTCTGAATTGTCAGACTCCCTGATACCAAACCCTTCCTGATTTTCTGGACATTCCTCTTGTTTTTACTGTCTTACACTTGCTCATCTTTTTCTCTCATGCTGGAACCTTCTCTGCTTGTTTATAATGGCAAGTATTTCCTCATTCTTGTGTTTCAGTTGACTGTCCCCTGGCCAGGGAGATTTCCTGTTTTCTAAGTCATGTCAACCACCAAAGTCCTGCTGCATCTCCCATTGTGAAACTCATTACTATACTGCTTTTCTCTTTATGACTCTCTTCCTTAGCAGACAGCCTGTGTAGGTTGTCTAGGGCTCTTCACACTTGCACAGAGATAGCTTAATAAAGACAGGGGAAGTGGTTTCCCTAAGTCAATGAAACCTAAGTCTGGAGTCTGGGAACTCTAAATTCTCTGTCCCAAACTGCCTTCCCAGATCTACCTGTCTCTGAATACTCAACTCCAGATCACTTTTTTTTTTAAGTGACTACTGCTACAAACCATGTTAAAACCCAAGAAATATTTCTTTCAGTTCTTATGACCCTCTTTTAAATATTGTAGACTATCATACTCCTTGTATTTTTGTCTGCCAGTCAAGATTCATGTCTTAGCCCTTTACTAGTTTTTTTTCTCTTCCATAAATCTCACTGTATGCACTTAGGATGCATTCCAGCTTCCATGGGACTTCTTTTCTTTTCTTATACCACTTTTTTCAGAGCCTTGTGTTGCAAAGTTCTGTCTTGGATGTGCAGTGAGTTCTCAGACAGTTACTGAGCTTGGTGCTTAGAAAGAAAACTCAAAAGACATAATTTTAGTCTTCAGGGAGCCATAGCCCTAGTCTTTAGTTCATGTGTGCCTCTGTGGTAGGAAGGAAGCATGCTTGGTCATTCCTTCATACGGACAGGATGTAGGCACATTGCCCTTTGCTCATTGTGTTTAGAAAGTCATTCCTAGAATCCTCTTATCCCCTTTCATCCTTCTGAAAACTCTGAGTTAGAAATTTCCATCCTCATTGGAAACTTGGAGGGTAGTAGGCTGCCCTCCCTGGCTACTTTCCTCCTGGAGAGAAGACTAAACATGAGCTCAGTCAGGACACCTTGTTTGGAATTTAGATTAGAAAGCTGTGCAGTCTGAGTTAGGCAGTCCTGAGGTATTTATTTAGTTGTTTGTTTGTTTGTTTGTCTGTTTATTTATTTATTTTTGACATAGAGTTTCTCTGTGTGGCTCTGGCTAGCCTGAAACTTGCTGTTTTGACCAGACTGGCCTCAAACTCAAAGATCTGTCTCTGCCTTCCAAGTGCTAGGATTTAAGACTTATGTCACCAAGCCTGGTGAAGTCCTGAGTTTTAATTTTTTTTTTTAGATTATTTATTCAATTTTATTTTATGTGGAATGGTGTTTTGCCTACATTCATGTCTGTGCACCACAAGAGTGCAGTGCCCTTAGAGACCAGAAGATTCCCTTCGACTAGAGCTATAGAAGGGTGCTAGCTGTCATGTAAGGTCTGGAATCAACTGTCCTCCTCTGGAAGAACATTCTCTAAACCCTCATCCCAAGTTTGACTTTTAACCATGTCTATTATCAATTCCATACTTTGTGATATATTGTCAACCCCCTCTCCTGCATTCGTCACCTATAAAAAGGAAGAATGAATTGCCTTACAGAGTTTTTATGAAGATAAAGTGATGGAACACACAGGATATTTCTGGTTCAAGGATTCACCAAACACAATCATTTGTTTGAAATCAATAACTGAGCATTAGGGCCACAGGCTGCCATTTGCAACTATGCAGTGTCTCTATTAGTAGTTTCATAAGTGAGCTGCCTTCTCATGTAGAGACTATTTAATGACTTGAATAGACATTGACTCCTGGACTTATAGTTGGTGTGCATGCAGCCAGAAGTAGAGCATACTGACATTTTTATATTTAACCAAACGAAAAGGATACACTTCAATATGTTATATATTCTTATATAACACCTTGATTATACTGGGCAGAGTGATAAAGAAAGCATTGGATATATACAAAGTTGCATGAAGCCCCCTTCTAGCCACACAGTCAAGCATTCAATCAGGTTTTATTTAGGTCTTCCTCTGGACCAAATATCATCTTCATGAGTAACTGACACAGTTATTGCTATTTCTTCCTCCCTTGATGTGTACATAATCTATCATGTAGGTGACATACAGACTGTGATGGGGAAGATAGAAGACTAATGGTACAAGGGACAGAGTGGAGGGTCAGCTGACCCCATTTAGAGTGTCAGGGAAGGATGCCTGGACAAAACACCATCACTGACTCTCAGGAATGGATAGGACAGGGCAGGATCCCAACAAGCATTGTAGCTTGGGAGAAGCCACTCAGACCACAATCAGAAGACTTCCTGTATTTACCGTCAGTGTTTCCACCTCATTTTCACCAGACTTGTTCACAAACTGTAGGATAATGTCTCCAGATTAATAAAAGATCCTAAACCATATACAGTGATCAGAATCCCATTGATTTATGTCACTCTTAGTTTCTTTTTTTTTTTTTCAACAATCTTATTATAGTGTTTTGTTAAACAGAACCCACGCCCAGGACTTCCAGCTCCCTAGCCATGACAGCAGCGTGTATGCGGTAGTTTTTTTTTTTTTTCCTTGGATTCCACCCACAGTGTTCTTTTGAACTCCTAACCTTGTCTTTTTACCTGTGTTATACATTAACTTAGTTTCTGCCTTTTCTAAGAGTCACCCAGGGTGCTTTTGACATGTCCTTATAACATCAATTTTTAAATTAACTTTTTAAGTTAGCATATTAAGTTATGGGCTTTATCATGCCATTTTCATGCCTACATATCATTAAATTTTGTTCTTATTTAAACATTTTCTCGTGTCCTACCTGTTTCTCCCCGACCCTGATGTTTTCTTGCTTTTTTCCACATAGCCCCCTCATTTTCTTTCATGTCTAGAAACTTCTGGGTAACTCAAACAGGTAGATGGGCGCATGCAGAGAAAGTAAGGCCTTTCTGTCTTTGCTTTCTCCTTTGTTGGCTTTATTTTATGTTGAGGATCCAACATGGACTTTTGTGTATACTGAGCTACACACCCAGCCCTAACATACATTCTGAAATAAAGAAACACTGGCTTTATGCACTAGACCTTTCCCTATTTCCCTCTAGATGCAGACTAGCTAATTTCTTGAGATGTTATTTAAATACTGGAGGTAAAAATTGGGAAACCTTAATGAACCAATCTGGCCTTACTTGGATTTATGACAAAGAAGGTGGCAAAATGGGATTAAAGGTGTAAAGTTGTTTTTAAGAATGTGCCCGTAAGAAAGGAAAACAGAGGGGGTTGGGAAGGGCAGGGCAGGCATCAAAAAGGCAATGCAAATCTCATCTCAGTGAAGATCCAGGAAAGAGAATGGAGCGGAAGCTCCCTAGGCCACTGTTTAGTCTCCTGAAGGGGTAGCAAGCCTCTGGAAAGTTCTCCAGTTTCAGCTGGCCAGCAAAGGAGCTATGACATTCTGGGGCTTTGTGTACTGGTGACCTAGGGTCCTGTTGTGCTAAGTCTTGTGGGACAGCAGACAAGGAGTATGGCATTATTGAAGCATCTGCACAGATGTGGTAGGAGGTTTGGACAATGGCTAAGGCCCAAGATCAGTTCTGTTTCTGCTTTGTAAGGTGCATCCCTATAGCCACTTTTACATTTAAAATGGTTTTTCACACAGTGGTAACTGGATGACACCTAAACTTTGAAATGACAGTTCATAACCTACCTAGACTTTAAAGGCAGAGGTGTTAGCCCACAGAGATCTTCATATTGGTGAAGGAAAAAGAAGTGCCAAATACAAGGAAAAGATTATGGAGAATGCCAGGAATACTAGAAAAGATCCAGCAATTAGAGAGAGAATATGCCAGGTCCCCAGGAACCATCATATCATGTAAACTGGAGCATAACCTCAGGCTGCTTTTGCCTGTTGCACAGAACTGGTAACAAAAGAGGATGGCAGATCCAAACACAGGGTCCTGGATACAGAACAGTTCCAGGCCTATCCTCTTCCTCTTGTCTTAGAATGTCCCCTTGGCTTAGATTAGGGGCTTACTGAAGCATTCAGGGGTTGACACTACATATCTATCCTTACAAAGGATCTGTGCTTCATCACAGGGAATGCCTGCAGAGGAAAGCTTATCCATGGTGTAGAGGTGTAGTGATATTAGGATGTCATAAACCAGAAGTGTAAATGGGCAAGGATGGGCTCCTGGAATGCTTCAGAAACCTATCCATTCTTTGACCTGTTCTCAGTGTTCTTTCTAGAAGTGCTGCCTGTCTAATAAGGCTCTTTATGTGATGATGTAGCACTCACTTTTAAGTTTCTATATGTGTACTTGTAAAACAAATATTTGAGAATCTATTCTTCGATGAGTGTTGGGTTGGGTGTCAAAGCCAGGAAGATACTAGAAAAATTTTACTTGTGGTTCCTCTAAGCATCAAGTAGACACAGAATGTGATTGCAAGTATCTTACCTGTAGCTCGGGGAGTGCAATGAAACAGAGAAGTGAGTCAGAGAAGGGAGAGCAACCAGCGATATCTGCTTCTTGTATAGGAGGGAGTCTTTAACCCTTCTATGAAGGATCACCTAGTAAACATTTGGGGCTTAAAGGGCCTATGGCTTCCTTTGAAAGCTCAATAAAAAATTCCTCTTGTTTCTTTTTATTTCCTTTTAATGACCATCCATTTTTGAACTGTAATGGCATTATTCATTTTACATGGATTTTCTATATGGCTCAATCCATAATCTCGGCCAGTTACTGTATCAGAAGAAAGGATTATAAGATGAATAAAACATAATTCTGATTGAAATCATGAGTTCAATGGGTAATTCAGAGAAAAAGGCAGATAAAGAAAATGGATTACAATTAACTTCAGGGTGTTGACTTGGTGAGATGCTTCTTTTTCTGGTTCCCCTGATTTCCACTTTGACACTTGTCTTTCCACTGACCATCATTTATTGATCTCTGTGGATAATGAGATGAGGTGTATTTAAAAATAATGATGATCATTACGTCTAGACAAGAGCAACTTCCTCTTCCGGGCTTTAGCTTCTTCATCTATGAAGAATATTCAGCAGGACACATTAGTGGGTATTAAATGTAAAATATACTAGAATCATCTGAGGAGATTTTAAAAACTCCTAAAATGTGGCTCATCCTCAAACATCCCAATTCAGTTGTTATGAGTTGGGCTCTTTATTTATTTAATACAAACAAAATGCAAAATCCTGTCTTAATTATTCTATTATAAATTCACATTAAAGTCTATAGTTTAAAATCACCAGGGACCACCTGATCTGTTATTCTGATTTTAAATCAGCTATACACCTTTATCCCCAAATCTAATACCTAAATGTTTATATTCCCACAAACTGTATATGTTGAATTCCTAATTCCCAGTAGGGTGATTTGTAACTGAACTCTTTAGCAGTGATTTGATCATGAAGACAGAGACTGGAGACCGCCTGGAAAGACGAGAGAAAATCTTTCTTTTTTTTTTTTTTTTTTTTTTTTTTTGTTCTTAATGAAAGGGTCTAACCAGAGACAGCCAATATAGGAGAAGGGTCATTGCTGACAATCTTGACCTTGACATTCTGATACTCACAACATACCTGAAAAAAATTGACCTCATTGATCTCACTTAGTTTGTAGCGTCCTTTATGACACCAAGAGTTGACTTAAACACTTTTCTTTTTTTAGTGCCAGAGTTGAGTTTGAGCAGGATTCCATAAATCATTTCTTTATACGGCAGGCCCATGCTCTTTCTTTCCTCTTTTTTAACATCCCAAGCACAGGCTCTGAATTCTTCCAAAGCTTCTCCAAAGAGGATGCTAAGAGAAATGCTTTTCTTGGGAGTCACTGTCAGCCAGCTTAGCCTACAGACAAAGGAACATTAGCAGTTGTGCCTTTGGAATTGATTGGCTTACTGGCAAAGCCAGTCCTTTGATGAACATGGCTCAGGGACCATAAAGATTAGTGAGGTAAAGGGATTTTTATCTCTTTGGAGCTTTGGAATCCAGGTGCTATGAAAGTCTGGAGAACAGAACCTGGTTGGTGGCCAGAAGTTGGAGAATTTATTGTAAGTAGAAAACCAGAGATGTTGTAAGTCTGAGTGGTTTTATAAAATTATTACGTCTTTATCATGGCTCATTCAGACTTTATGATTCTTCTTACTGTCTTTACATTATTTCTTACTTACCCTCTTTGAATTATAGTTTCTTCACCTATTAAAATGGTTTGTATGAATTATTAAATTATTGTTAACTTGGATAAGATTGTATGTAGTGCTGCTTGTAAGTGCTAAGTAAGCTGCTTGACATATAATGTCTAATCCATGCTTGTCATCAATAAATTTTCCTCTAATTATTGTCCTGTCAGTATTGTAGGTGACAAAAACAGAAATGAAAAGTAATAGCATCTACTGGTCCAGATTTTAGTAGGCAATGGCTCATGCAGAATCTCTTTAATGTTTACAAGAATGTGGAGTAGAAATCATGACCTCACTCAGTGTTAAAGATGAAAATAGGCCCTGGGATGCTAAACGGCTTTCCGAAGATCTCATAGTAGAACATGGGAGGAGTTGAACTGCAATCATTTTGCCTCTATCAACAGTGTCTTTAACTGAATACCCTTAGGAGAAAATGAACAAAAGTAGCCTGTGACAGGAGAAAGAGGTCAAAGGGGATCAGCTTAGAGCATGTGCTTAAGTGTTTGTGTGCATGGCTGTCTTAATACATACTTGCTTGGTGACAGCTGCTCTTGACATACACAGAAACTTTATACTGCAGTGTGCATTTTCTTTGCTGATTCTATCCATTAAGGGAAGTTTCCTTTTTATTTACTATCTAATAACTGAATCAGAATTATCTTATAGTTGCTATACTCTAGCTTTCCTGGGATGAAACAACTGAACAAATAAAAACCTCTAAACAAAACAACCTTGGAAATTCTTAGTATAATAGGAAGAATGATGATTTTCCCCAAAGATGTCCACACCTGAATCCTCAGAACCTATGTGTATACTAAGTCATATGGCAGTGAGAATCTGAGACTGCTGACAGAATTCTGGGTGCAGGTCAACTGGCTTTAAGATGGAATCATGTACTGTTCCTGTGGACCAATTCTATCACAGGAGTCCTTAAATGTGGGGGAGCTGTAGAAGCTAGAAAATTAGGGATGGCAGTACCAGCATGGCTGGATCTGATATTACTGGACTTGTAGATGGAGGTAGAGCCCATAGGGCACCCTGGGTATACGATTTTCATCAGAGCATCCTGGAAGTGGCAAGTTCTGATTTTAGCTTATCAGATTTTGTAATGTTAGACTTCTGACCCATAGCACTATACCACAATATGCTGGTTCTGTTGAAAGTCACTAAGCTTGTGATAATTTGCTATGGCAATTATCCACTTGACATTTTCCAAGGAGGTAGAATGTAGAGAATATCCACAGAAATTGATTTGTGGTATGGGCAGTGTGAAGGCAACTGGCATGGTTCATACATGTGAACTGCCGCTGGGGGCGTCACTGTGGAAAGCTGGGAAGAGCCCAGGGGGGCAAGTGGTCTGGTTTACAAACCTGAGTCCAGATTCAGTTCTGAGATCCTGAGTGAGTCACTTGACCATTCTGATTTTCACTTTCTTCATCAACAAAATCCTATGAAGAGCCTGAAATGTTCAGTTATCCAGCTTATTATTAAATTTAGTTATCAGCCAACTAAGGATCTGTTCTGGATCAATGATGATGATGTATAGGCATGGATGCTGTACATGTGCACATTGGCTTCAAGGTCAATGTTCCAAAGTCTGAATAATTACTACTTCACCTCTGCTCCCACCTGTGTCTGGCTTCTCATCACAGCAGAAAACCATTAACATCCATCCAGGTGTCAAGCCTGAGACCTTGAAGCAACAGTTGCAAAGGGGCTGCCATCTCCTTTGCATCTTTTTACCTGGCCTCTGCACTTCATGCTCACATCATTTTCATGTATTCTTTCTATTAACAAAAGAATGAAGGGTACCTGTGGTGATATAGTTTATATTTAATAAAACCAGTCTGGAATATGAGAGAACAGATTCACACACAGTGAAGCCAGGAGGGTCAGAGAGTGGTGACCTATGCCTTTAATCCCATAAATCCAGAGTCTGAGATCTTTCTGTGATTCTGTGAGTTCAAGGCCTAACTAACTACCAAACAGTAGTAGCTCATACCTTTAATTCAAACTCTAGGATTATGATGCAGAGTTGAACCCAGAAGTGAAACAACTGGGCAAAGAAGATATTTAAGGCAAGCATAGGCAGACATTGAGGGATTCTTTAGACGCAACCAGTCAGACTGAGGACTCTTGAAGATAGCTTTTATCCTGAGAAGTACCCTGGGTGAGCATTGACCACCTGGGTGGTCTTTTTCCTCTCTCTGATATTTCAGCTTTTACCCAATACCTGGCTCCTAGTTTTTATTAAATACCAACTAGAATTCAGGTTTCAGGTACCATATTTGTTTACTTATGCTCAATCTTGTTCTAACACAATTTCTCCCAAAGCACAGCATAATGGTTCTAGAAGTTTAGAGTAGCTTTCTGGCTTCAAATCTTTCTGTGCCTTTTTGCTGATTGTCCATAAGTACTAGACATTGACTGGACTGTGTTTTGCTAGGAGACTCAGCCTGCAATGGGATTGGATTCTGAGATGGGGTACTTAGGAGGATATTAAGGTTAAATGAGGTTATCAGGGCAAGGTCTTGACCTAATAGGTCTGTAAGTAGAGACACCAATAAGTTCATTTCCTCTGCAACATGAAGATACCAGTCTAAGAAGGTATATATCTACAAAACAAGGAAAGAATCCTCCCAGAAACTAACTTTGGTCACCATGATTGCATAATTCTAGATTCCCAGAACTTGTTGATGCTTGTTATATTTTAGTATACCAACCCAAGTCAAATAACACAATAAGAGGAAGCTTTGGAGACACTATGTATAGGCTTTCTGAGCAGGAGTGAAACCTTAGATGTCCTTGGGGTATTATGCAGCTAAAGAATTCCTGGAAGACCTTACAGCCTCAGGCTTCTGCCTTCTTCACTCCTGAACTTTGACAAGGACACAGGTACTGAGAGTCAGGTGGCTAGTACAGCATGTGTTTAAGTCATGGGACCTTAGTGGAATGTCTACAGAAGAGTCAGCCAACATTCTCATCCTAGACAGGGAGAAAGGAGAAGGGAGAAGGAGGAAGTACCAGGATCAATAGTTCACTGCAGAACTTTTGCAAGAGTCTAGAAATACAACAGCAAAGTAGGAGTAAGGAGTGGGGGAAGTTCAGAGCTTGATCTGCAACAATGAGCAAAGAAACAAAATTGCACACGATCCTAGATTCTCCAAATGTCTTACAGCATGCTTTGGAATCTAGTTTTCTGTACTAGAACATTCTCCCAGAATATTCTACTAGGAGCCATAACATACAGAACATATTTTTTTCTTTTCTTGGATTTTTAGATAAGCTCTTAGAGTGGCTCTATATAATTATAAGGTAACAAGTATAATTGTGATTTTGGCTTTCATTAGTTATTTTTATTCTTTTTTGTGCTATAGAATTACTTTTTTTGTAATGAACTCACAAATTAAAAACATCATACACCACACAGATAGATTAAGGTAGCCTCTCAAACAAATAGTTGACCAACTTCAAAGTCTACAGTAACCTCAGTGAACATCTATATAGTTAGAGTAGTGTAGCCGGAAGTTTTTCTATGTCCTCTGCCACTTGGTCCCAAATAAACACTCAGAGGCATATATTAATTACAAACTATGTGGTCTATGACTCAGGCTAATACTAGCTAGCTCTTGCATCATAAATTAACCCATTTCTATTAATCTTTGTATCGTCACGTGGCTGGTGGCTTACCAGTACTTTCATATCTTGCTTCTTGGGCAGCTGGAACATCTTTTCCAACCTTGTCTTTCTTCTTTCTGTATCTCTGCTTGGATTCCCCATCTGGCTATATTCTGCCTTGCCATAGACCATAGCAGCTTCTTTACTAACCAATGATAGCAACACATATTCACAATATACAGAAAGGCCATCCTATAACAGAGAGGTCTATAGCTATTCTGATTGTTAATATTGGATTCTAGTCAGGTTTTTAAATTTTATTTATTTTATGCATATTAGTATATTACTTGCATGCATGTTTGTGTAGCACATGCATGTCTGGTACTCAAGAAAGATCAGAAGAGGGCATTAGAATTAGAATTAGGGATTAGAATTAAAGCCAATTTTAACCACTATGTGGGTGCTGGCAATCAAACCCTGTTCTTTGCAAGAAAAACAAGAGGTTTTTTTTTACCTGCTAAAAATCTTTGTAGCCCTCTAGTCAGACTTTTTAGACCTGTTTTGAACTGTAGTTTCTTTATCCATAAAATGTATGCAATGACACTGTTTTCAGAATTTTACAATATTATAAAGTTATCACAAGGTTAAGGAAGATTGACTGGGTCTGAAAAGCACTTAGTAAAGTGCCTAAGCAAGATAGCATTTGTTTAGCAAAGTCAGTTTCTGTCTGATGGGAGAGGAAACTAAATCAAACATTTTAGCCTAGTCTATGGAATCCAAGTTTGAACTAGGCACTTGTGAGAAACTGCCTTTGGATAGCTTTCATGTGCAAAACAGTGGTTTGAAAAATCTTCCTGGTTTTCAAGTAAAATAAATGCCTGAAACATTTACCTTTCTGCTCAGACTTAGTGTGGTGTTAAAATCTGTGTGGAGTGACATTCCATGCCTGAGAGCTCCAGAAAATAACTTCATAAGTAAGAAGTTCAACGTCAGTTATCCCAACTCACCCTTGCCTAGAAGACCATCTAAAGTCTACCATAAAGTGGTATTTAGGTTGATGATGGTCTGTGAAAAGGGGAAGAATGCAAGTAGCAAGATCTATACTTTTTAAATAACATCCAATTTGGTGAAAACTAGAGGCAGCCTAAGGCCCCAGTATGGGGAAGTCCACAGATACATAGCACCAATACTGGTGTCGTGTCTACACATAGGACATCAAGACATACCTCTATGAAGTATACCAAGGTGAGGAACCTGAGTTCTGACTGTTTAATTTCATAAACTCTAGGGTCCCCAGATATAGAGAAGACTCCTAGCAACACCCCCAAGAAACATACAGTATAGAATGCCTCTATAATATAAATATATAGGCAATCAAATATAAATAAAAGGTAAGTTAAATATTTATAAAATTTTACAGTGTTAGCTTGCCCACTGGAACACACAATCACATGCACACACATACAAAATATACATGTATTTATGTGTATATATAAACACTTATATATATATATACAGTAAATTTATAAAATAAAGTTTAAATAAGGAGAAAGCCAATAATCTATAATTAAATAAATTCACAATTATTTTCATATTCCATACTATTTGGATGTATGAAACTACTACAACCAATTGAATTTAGAAGGCTTTTATATAATAAAGTATGTCAAGGTTCCTCTTTTGATAGCAATATCTACATATCTCAGAGGTGAAAAATGGCCTTTGTTGCAGGGTCACTAGATGAGAATGAGAATGTCCTTTCCAGACAATGATTTTCAAGGACTGTAAGTGTGGATAGTATGCAGAGTGGAGACTAAGCTAGGAGATAGGTTTTACCCTTCACATGGAGGAGAGAGTTGACATCAGAGGTCAAGTTTGTCCATGTATCTGACAGTAGGTTTGGCACTTTTGAGTTAATAAAATAAACTCAAGGCCTCATGCCAGCAGCAAGTCATGCCAGCTCTTGAATTTGTAAGAAACTGAACTGTGCTAGTGTGGGGTCATTTAATCGCCTTCCAAGGGTTTCAATTCTCTTTTGCAAATGGACAAATTTTCTCAGACTTAACAGCGTGCCAAAAGAGCAAAGACCATTGAGTGAGTGGGAAAGTAGGTTAGAGAAACTAGAGTTCATCAAAGCATGTAAACAGCTCTGGCCTCCCAGCAGAGCACAGGACATGTTACTGACTTGCAGTAACT
The DNA here is from genome assembly GCA_004025045.1 of Sigmodon hispidus. Classification (NCBI taxonomy): domain Eukaryota; kingdom Metazoa; phylum Chordata; class Mammalia; order Rodentia; family Cricetidae; genus Sigmodon; species Sigmodon hispidus. Next base: position 108,418 of record PVIH01001663.1, read on the forward strand.
GCCCAAGACAATGTTTGTTGCTCATCTTTTTGCCTTTTCCCTCAAGCAGAAAACCAGTGTGCAATTTGGAGCCATGTGGTCATACAGCCCTGCTTCATACTGTCTTGTAGAAGCAGAGAAATGTTGACATGTTTAGTACGTCTGGATAGGGTTTTAGAAAGTTTGTCTTTAATCAGAAGGGTTAGAGGAATGCTCGGTCACATACCACAGCCATCTTACCTCTCTGTAGCTGCTTCCAATCCTCCATGGTCGGGTACCACAGGCAAACTAAAACTGATCTGTGCTTTGGGGAGCATGACACAAATTTATTCCATAGGTGGCTCAATTACAAGACTTGATTAATAATAAAGTTCAATGTTCTTACTGTGTTTACAAACATACTTCAGTGAATATAAGGATACACAGTTTCACAACAGTGCATAGATTGTCTGTAGAACAATTTGTTCACAGACAAATTCCATAGACAGAAATTTTTATCTAGTTATAATTTTGATAAATGTTATGAACTGCCCTGGCTTTCTCACTAGCCCTTTTTAAGAGAACCAGGTTCTTTCTGATTCCTGTCTATCAAGTCTAATCAATACTCAGTGACACAATGCTTTATTATTCGAATATCTATGTGAGCCAAGTCTGTGCTACCATGTTTCGCTGACAATTACTGGTTGACATTGTTTTAATGGTTAATGGTCAGAAAAAGCAAGAACCTTGTTGGGAACATCAAATAGATTTGACTCTAGCCTTGTACTGGCAAATGGAGAGCCCAGGAATCATGAGGCAAGGTTTAATCATGAAGCATTATGACTGATCTTTTAGCCAATACACTAGATTCTAGGCAGCAAATAATGTTGTGGGTTATGAAGTTTACCTGAGGCATATTGATTGAACCATTTATTGTTTTAGCAACTACAAGGTTATCTTGGTGAAATAAAATCAGTGAATCAGAACACAAATCCTTGATTGTTTGCACCACAAATCTTACTACAAAAGGAACATGCAATCTTTAAAGTGTAGAGATACTCATCTTTTTTTACTTTGTTGTGCAAACACAGACAGTCACAGGGCTTTACAGAGATTTACTCCCTTCATCTGCTCAATTAGAATTCTTCTTCTAGATTCCATTATTGTTTGCAGTCATATTATTATGTAATATATTCAAGACACCTGACAAATAGTAGGTTCCCTGTTAAGGTTCAATTATAATGCTAAAGAAACTTTTAAAGTTTTACAATATAATAGGTAAATATATCCCCTTGGATATGTTCAGAAGATTTATTTGAATAAAGTTTGGTGTTAATGAGAGAGTTTTAAGGAGAAGAAGTGCTGGAGATCAGAAAAACAAGGTATGATTGCTGATTGGTCCTGATAGTATATCCATCTTTGAGGTGAGCTGGCTGGCTGTCTTTAGGGCTGTTTCCAGAATGAATGTTCTACACAGAGAACAGGTTTTGGGTATGAAGTGCTTTCAGACAAGCTGCATCTTATCATCTCTGTTATCCTGAGATGTGGTCATAATTACAGCTGTCCTCCACCTTACGACTTTTAAAATAATGAGAAGTTTCTGTAAGGCCAAGGACACAGTCATTAAAACAAAACAACAGCCTACAGAATGGGAAAAGATTTTCACCAACCCTACAAGTGACAGAGGACTGATCTCTAAAATATATGGAGAACTCAAGAAACTAGAGCCCAAAGCCTTGAAAAGCCCAATCAAAAAATGGGGTTCAGAACTAAAAAGGGAATTCTTAGCAGAAGAATTACAAATGACTGAAAGGCACTTGAAAAAGTGCTCAACATCTTTAGCCATCAGAGAAATGCAAATCAAAACAACTTTGTGATACCACCTTATACCTGTCAGAATGGCTAAGATCAAAAACACAGATGACAGACTATGCTGGAGAGGATGCAGAACAAGGGGAACACTCCTCCATTGTTGGTGGGAGTGTAAACTTGTTCAGCCACTCTGGAATGCAGTATGGCAATCTCTCAGAAAACTGGGAATCAATCTCCCCAAGGATCCAGCAATACCACTGTTGGGCATATACCCTAAAGAAGCACATTCACACCCCAAAAGCATTAGCTCAACTATGTTCATAGAAGCATTACTTATAATAGCAAGAACCTGGAAACAACCTGGATGTCCCTCAAGTGAGGAATGGATTAACAAACTGTGGTACATCTACACAATGGAGTACTACTCAGCAGTAAGAAAAAAATGATATCCTTAAATTCAAAGGCAAATAGATAGATTTGGAGAATATCTTCCAGTGGGTGGTATCATAAACCCAGAAAGATAGTAGGGGAGGTAATCACTCATTAGTGGACTTTAAGCAAAAACATTCTTACTTCATTAAAAGATGAACAAACCTTCTGGTTTGACTGTAGAAGGGTTGCTTAGCAGAAATTTGTGGTGTCCATAGTGCATCTATGGGCATTAGGTGTGACCTACTGTGCTTTCTGTATCTGTAGCTGAGCCTAACCTGACTTAAGGAGCTTTATCTTTTATCTTTTATATTTCATGTATTTTAGAGAAAAGAGAAGTTTTATTACTGCATGTTTTTTTCTTAGCTATCCTGAATGTTTTGCTCTTTCATATAAAGTTTAATATTGATTTTCAAAAAACAATAAAAAATGAATTTGAAATAGAGATTATTCTCTCCATTACCATGTTTTTTTACAATCCTAAACATGAGAATATTTATACTAAATGAGCAAAAGCTTCTTACTCCTCCTCAATCCCAAAGTTGATCAATATGTGATTCTTTAAAAAAAATAATAAAAATCTTATATTCTGAGCATGTTCATAATTTCCTTGCACTGAGGAAACCTAAGGAAATGATGTGTGTGGGTGTCATCTTAAAGCAAGTGCTTTAGAGTAATGAAAGACTGTAGTAGAGCCAGGCTGGTGAGGTAAGTCTCGCCTCTGCAACTTCTTAAGATATGGCTTTCGACATGGCACTGAAATTTCTTTTCTTCTCTGTACTATGAAAGTACAATGATATTAAAGTCAATACTCAAAGGGTTGTTATGAAATGAAACAAAAAACCAAGCAAACAGAGACTTTCAAGTGCTTAGAGTAGAGCCTACAATATGACAATCATTCATCAAGTGTTAGATAATGTCATCATTCCCAAATGCCTGCTTAGTGTATGTCAGGCACTGTGTTAAGAAATCCATATGTGTAGTTAGGTCTATAGTTAGCATGATTCTTCCCTATTAGAGTTTTGGAACAATTTGAACACAAGAAAGCAAATGAGCAGATGGATACTTCTGTCTGTTGGTAATATTTTTTAGAAAAAGAGATAGTGAAAGGTCTTGCTACTTCCCATTTCCCTTTCTATATCTAGACATAGCCCACTCTGGTGAAGTATGAGTATCCATCTCAGATTCCTTCCATCTCTCATTCTGCAATGATGGGGAAGGGAAGAGTTAGACAGGACCCTCTGGACTAGAGATCTTTGTGAATGAGCTCCACCCAATGGACCAGAGATGACTAACTCTTGTGTGATAAACAAGAACTTCTAGGCCAAAGTAAAAATTAGAGCAAGAGACAGAGCACAGGAAAGAGCCTTTTTGATCTAATAATGAAGAGGAAAAAGCTCATGTTTAAGTTACATGAAATGAAGAAGAAAAAGAAGTCTGAGATGTTCTAGGACAACATAAATATTATCATTTTTTAATTCTCCAGGAAGGGTTTTTATGGCTTAGTCTCATGTTTTCTCTACAACAATTTTAAAGACTAAATGGAATGCAAAAAAGGGAAAATGTTGTTGAGATTGTAGAGTTCCTAGAACCTTTTGAGTTCCCTTGGGCTGCCTTCAAGTTATTGTCAGTAGCTAGTGGTTAAGAATATTCCATCTCTGGCCTTCTTGTGGCTAAGATGGCGGCGGAGCATCCAGAACCTCCCAAAGGAGAATTGCAGTTGCCACCGCCGCCACCTCCAGGCCACTATGGCGCCTGGGCTGCCCAGGAGCTTCAGGCCAAATTGGCGGAAATAGGAGCTCCTATTCAGGGGAGTCGCGAGGAGCTGGTTGAGCGGCTGCAGACCTACACCCGCCAGACTGGCCTAGTGCTGAATCGACCTGTTTTAAGAGGAGAGGATGGGGACAAAGCCGCTCCTCCTCCTATGTCAGCGCAGCTGTCCGGGATTCCTATGCCACCACCACCTATGGGACTCCCCCCGCTGCAGCCTCCTCCACCACCTCCTCCACCTCCACCAGGCCTGGGCCTTGGCTTTCCTATGGCTCACCCACCAAATCTGGGGCCCCCACCTGCTCTCCGAGTTGGTGAGCCTGTGGCATTATCAGAAGAGGAACGGTTAAAGCTGGCACAGCAGCAGGCAGCTTTGCTGATGCAGCAAGAGGAACGGAACGTGCCAAACAGGCGGCTGTGTTGCTGGAGCAGGAACGACAGCAGGAGATGGCCAAAATGGGCACTGCCGTCCCTCGGCCTCCTCAAGATATGGGCCAGCTGGGTGTTCGGACGCCTCTGGGGCCTCGAGTAGCTGCTCCAGTAGGCGCTGTGGTTCCCACTCCCACTGTTCTGCCCATGGGGGCACCTGTTCCTCGCCCTCGGGGTCCCCCACCACCCCCTGGAGATGAGAGTAGAGAGATGGATGATCCCTCTGTGGGCCCCAAGATCCCCCAGGCTTTGGAAAAGATTTTGCAGCTGAAGGAGAGCCGCCAGGAAGAGATGAACTCTCAGCAGGAGGAAGAAGAAATGGAGACAGACCCTCGTTCATCTCTGGGACAGTCAGCATCAGAGACTGAGGAGGACACTGTGTCCATATCCAAAAAAGAGAAAAACCGAAAGCGTCGGAACCGAAAGAAGAAGAAAAAGCCCCAGCGGGTTCGAGCAGCATCTTCAGAGAGCTCTGGAGATCGAGAGAAAGAGTCAACTCGGTCTCAAGGCTCTGACTCCCCTGCTGCTGATGTTGAGATTGAATATGTGACTGAAGAGCCTGAAATCTATGAGCCCAACTTCATCTTTTTCAAGAGGATTTTTGAGGCTTTCAAGCTCACTGATGATGTGAAGAAGGAAAAAGAAAAGGAGCCAGAAAAACTTGACAAACTGGAGAACTCTGCAGTCCCTAAGAAGAAGGGCTTTGAGGAGGAGCACAAGGACAGTGATGATGACAGCACTGACGATGAGCAGGAAAAGAAGCCAGAAGCCCCTAAGCTGTCCAAGAAGAAGTTGTGCCGAATGAATCGCTTTACTGTGGCGGAACTCAAGCAGCTGGTGGCTCGGCCTGATGTTGTAGAGATGCATGATGTGACAGCACAGGATCCTAAGCTTTTGGTTCACCTCAAGGCCACGAGGAACTCTGTTCCTGTGCCACGCCACTGGTGTTTTAAGCGCAAGTACCTGCAAGGCAAACGGGGCATTGAGAAGCCTCCCTTCGAGCTGCCAGATTTCATCAAGCGCACAGGCATTCAGGAGATGCGTGAGGCCCTTCAGGAGAAGGAAGAATAAAAGACCATGAAATTAAAAATGAGAGAGAAGGTTCGGCCCAAGATGGGGAAGATTGACATTGACTACCAGAAATTGCATGATGCTTTCTTCAAGTGGCAGACCAAGCCAAAGCTGACCATTCATGGGGACCTGTATTATGAGGGGAAGGAGTTTGAGACACGACTGAAGGAGAAGAAACCTGGAGATCTATCTGATGAATTAAGGATTTCCTTAGGGATGCCAGTAGGACCTAATGCCCACAAAGTCCCTCCCCCGTGGCTGATTGCCATGCAGCGATATGGGCCACCCCCATCCTACCCGAACCTGAAAATCCCTGGGTTGAATTCACCTATTCCTGAGAGCTGTTCCTTTGGATACCATGCTGGTGGATGGGGCAAACCCCCAGTAGATGAGACTGGGAAGCCACTTTATGGGGATGTGTTTGGAACCAATGCTGCTGAGTTTCAGACCAAAACTGAAGAAGAAGAGATTGATCGGACTCCTTGGGGAGAACTGGAACCATCTGATGAAGAATACTCAGAAGAAGAAGAAGAGGAAGAAAGTGATGAAGACAAGCCAGATGAAACTGGCTTTATCACACCTGCAGACAGTGGCCTCATCACTCCTGGAGGATTCTCGTCGGTGCCAGCTGGAATGGAGACCCCTGAGCTCATTGAGCTAAGGAAGAAGAAGATTGAGGAGGCGATGGATGGCAGTGAGACACCTCAGCTGTTCACTGTATTGCCAGAGAAGAGAACAGCCACTGTTGGAGGTGCCATGATGGGTTCGACCCACATTTATGACATGTCCACGGTTATGAGTCGGAAGGGCCCAGCCCCTGAACTGCAAGGTGTGGAAGTAGCGCTGGCACCTGAGGAATTGGAGCTGGACCCCATGGCCATGACCCAGAAGTATGAGGAACACGTGAGAGGGCAGCAGGCACAAGTAGAGAAAGAAGACTTCAGCGACATGGTGGCTGAGCATGCTGCGAAACAGAAGCAAAAGAAACGGAAAGCTCAGCCCCAGGACAGTCGTGGGGGCAGCAAGAAATACAAGGAATTCAAATTTTAGGGCCCTCTCCCATAGCTGGCTTCTATAGGCCCTTTGTCTGATGTCTGGACTTTAAATGTGGGTCCCCAAAGCTAGCTCTGTACTTCCCTATGCTTGTCATTTCATGTTCTTTAGACTTGTTTTGTAAATAAAGCTATTTCCCAAGGAGGGGCAAATACATGACAAAAAAAAAAAAAAGAATATTCCATCTCTAACTACAGGCCAGAGAGAAAAAGGTAAGGCGCTCCTGGAAAAGCAGCTCTCAGTGACTGCATCTCTATAATTTTTATTTTAAAAAATAAGTATTTCAATTCACAGCTTTGTTGTTGTAATTCATTTTAGTCTATTATTTATTTTAAGGTGTTATTTTTGTTAATATGTTAAGAATTTGATACATGTATACAGTGTATTTTGGTCCTACCCATCTCCCACTCCTTCCTCCCCTAACTTCTTCTATATCCACCTCTATCCTCCCACTGAACCCCAACTTCCTGTCTTTATTTTTATGGCCTACTGATTCCAGTCTGTGCTATTCATATACTCTCTAGTTTGTAACCATTCATTCTCTGTGGTCAACAAACCAAGGTCCACATCTTCAGCCATAGAGAACTAATAACTTGCCATTAGCTTCTTAATTAGTGGTCAGGATTCATGAGCACCACCCTACTTCATTATGGAATGATGAATGCCTTAGTCTTATGCAATAACCAAATCTGTTGTGAGTTTATGCATGCACTTGTCCTGTCATATACTGATAAACACTGTTTTGATCTGGTCGTTCCCAACTGTTGGCTCTTCTAATAATTTCATCTGTTATTCTGGGATGGTCATTGAGCCTTGAGAAAAGTGTGGGATATAGATGTTGCATTTGTGGCTCAGCTTTTCACACATACTTATTCTCTGTGCTTTGACAAATCATGAGTTTCTGCATTAACTACCCCACCACCACCCACCCCCAGGTATCTGATGAGGTCTGAGAGCTGCACTAGTCTATGTGTGGAAAAAGATATGAGTTTAGTTAGTAGTTTGATTAGTAGTTCATTTAACAAAATAATAGTAGTAGTTTCACACATTGTGCCTGTGAGTTCCCTAGATACATGTTCTTTGCCAGATTTATAGAACCAGGCCTACCACCTGTGAATCAGACCTTAAATACAATCAGAAAGTGGTTTGTTACCCTTATCATATTCATGCCACTATTGCCTTCATGGGCATATCTTGTCATCTCTGTCATTATTGTGGTTCACAGAGTTCACTTCTGGGCAAAACTATTGCTGACTTTTCCTATTAACAGCTCACATAGTTTTTATACTACCATAGTTTATACACTTCGGAAGTATAAAAATCAGCCATGAGAAGAAAGGTTTTCAAGTTAGTACCAAATTGATTTCTCTGTGCCCTATGGCAAAAGTGTGTAGTGTTTCCAGAAAACAAATTACTATTAAGTTCTGTGGGTAATTAAGATCAATAGCAAAATCCAGTGTATTTTTGGTAACCATTGACAACTTGAGAGGAAGTGTCTCATACCTGGCAGTGGGATTTTTATTCATCAACTTCTGGTTTCTGGGAGGAGCATTATCCCTTCTGTAGGATAATTCAAACTCTTATATGTATATGACTACAAACACACATGTGCGTATACACATATACATACACAGAAGCTCATAAAATAGTAGGTTCCTACTGGCTTTTTTCAAACATGTTAGTGTCAACTATCTTTCTCTCCACCCCACTTGGTCCTGTCCTCTCATTTTTCTCCTAACTTACACCTTTGTCCCAATTCTTCCCTTTCTGCCACCTGAGTTCTACTATTACCTCATATGGTCCCTTCCCCATCAATGTGTAAGATTGCTCCTCTTAAAATTTGAAGTGTGCAATATTTAACACTATAGCATTATAGCTATAAGTATATGGGACAGCAGATACTTAGACCTTATTCATCTCATTCTAAAACTCGTCTGATTACTAGCTCTCTATTCCTTCCTTTCAAGTTACTGTCCAGCATCATTCCACTAAATTCAATGAAATTAACTACCTTGGAATGTAAATAAAATAATTCTGTATTTCTATGACTGAATTGTCTTAGAATAATGGATTCAACATTCCTTTCTATTGTCAGATATGGTGTAATTTTTTTTTAAAAAAAGGGGCTAAAATAACATCCCGTTGCATGTATGTGGCATGGTTTACTTATCTAATTAACTGACCATGGACATTAATGTTGTTAATACAGTACTGTGAGCAGTGTTACAGTGAACACCAGCATGTTAACAATACTCAGAGAGCTTAGCCTCAATGATTTTGGAAGAATACCCAGAAATTATATCACTTGATATCAAGAATGTTCTGTTTTTAATTTTTGAGGAATCTTTTTTTTCTGTTTTCCATAGTAGCTGCACCATTTTACATTCCCCCAACAATGTGAAGGCTTTCTCTTTCTTCAATTCTGCACTACTATTTTTAATAGCCTTTTAGGTACATTCAACTCTTTGATCCTCAGGATCTTTGAAGGATACTCAATAGCCCTCCAAATAGGTTTTAGATCCTCTCTAAGTGAAAGGCATGCTGCTTGACCTCAGGTTGCAGTGGGAAACAGAAACACATACTCTCTCACCTAAGAAAGCATGTGGTTTCATCAAGTTGCCAAAGTGATATGTCATCAAATGCATGTACCAGGGCAGCTAAGACCAGTCTATGAAGGGCAGAAGGAAGTGTCTTGGAGACTGATAGAGGATATATGGTAGTTAGTTTTAATTGTCAACTGGATATAATCTAGAATAATTTGGGAGGGAGTGTCAGTGAAGAACTGTCTGGATAAACTTGGCCTCAGGACATGTTTGTGAGAGAGTATCTTGATTATATTAATTGAGGTCAGGAAAGTTTCTCATTGAAAGGAGCACTATTTGGGGGTAGGGTATCATAGATTGCATAAGAATGAAGAAAATGAGTTGAGAACAAACATGCAAGCATCAATGCCTTGGTGTCTGCTCTTGACTCTGGTTGTAATGTGACCAGTTCTCTACAGTCCTTGCCACTGTGTATTCACTGTACACAGTATCTGCTGTCCCATGTACTCAAATTCTGTAACCTGGAATTTGAGCCAAGTAAGCTGTATATTGTTTTTATCTGAATGTTTTATCATAGCAACAATGAAATGAAACTAAGATGAAAGGAGATGGAAAGAATATTTCCACCTGAAGGATCGTTTGTACGGACAGCCTGTGGATAAAAGGGAGGGGACCTTTGAAGTCAGCATGCTCAAATGCAAAGGAAAGAATGTGGTTATTGTCCTATTTTACAGTTGGAAAAACAAGCTCAGATCTAGGTGTGACTTGCTAGTACTACCATCACAGATAGGAGGAGGGATACCTGGAAGGACATATGGACTCTCAGAGTGTCACAGTGACCTCTCAGCTCTCACCCACAAAGGTGGATGGGATGGTTAGCCTTGGTTTATACAGAAAAGCAGACTGCAGGTGGGTTGATTGTTTCACTATCCACCAGGTTACTAAATATATGTAGGGAAGCCAACAGAAGCCCCTCCCTCACAGCAAGGTGCCCACCCTACTCATAGCTAATGCAGGCCACTGTTTCCTGGACTCCCACAACATTTACATCTCTAATTGAAATTCCTTTGTCTAACATCTTTAATCTTTTCTTATATAACTTCCCAGTGCTTTTAAAGAATTAGAGAGAAAAGTCAACTTCCTAGAGGAAAAAAAAACACACAGACTGATTGATGGTTATATATGCTTCAAAGTCAGGAAAGCCACAAATACACACAGAAACACACACACACACACACACACACACAGTTACACATACACCACACAAACACACATAGTATACAACACACAATACATACAGGCATACACAATGCACACGTACTGTACACACATGAACTCACACCATATACATACATACATACAAAATGCTCGATGTTCAGATACTCATTACACACACACACACACACACACACACACACACACACACACACACACGCACAACATGCACCTTCACTTACATTTTTGTCCTATGACTTGGAAAGTTCCCCTGCTCAACTAATTCCCTAATCTTTCCAAACCAGTGATATTTAACAAAGCTTACAGATTCCATCAAACAATGGCACCCTGCCCCTCTCCAGGCACACAAGCTGGCTCAATCTGTATGTGCCTTTTAAGAGCACCATGTACTGCAAACCTGCTTTGTTTGATTTTACAACTCCTTGGGACTCTTGACTTTTCTTTCTTCCCTCTTATTTCTGTTTTGAATGTCTTTCTCTCCTTAGACACACACAAACAGTAACTGGGAAGAGCAGGGTCTTGGGGCTCATGCAGAGCTTGCCTGCATACACAGCTTGCCTCATTAACTTCCTTGTTCTGGGAGCTTGGTGTCCTCTCTTCCTTTATTTTCTTTCATACCTCTCTGCTTTCCAAGCCTTCTTTCCTCCCTCCCCTTTCTTAGTCCACTCCTTTTTTCTCTCCTTTTCTTTCCAGATGAATTTACTTTTTTTTTTCTGAATATTTGCCTTTTCTCTGGATTATCAGCTATTTCTAAGATGTTTTCGTAGGATGAAATGAGTTTCGTCATCCGAGGGTCTACCTTGGAGATTGGTGGCGATAATGATTAATGGACACTCCGAGCTTCCCATTCACACCCACTGTCTGTACCTGAAGGTGCTCTCTCAGCTAGTCTTGGAGGCTCTCCAGATCACAAGCTTGATTCTTGACTACTTTCCAGCCCTTGGGTTTTCTAAGTTCTGTTCCCTCTCTGACTCTGCTCCAGCCTGTCCTGAGTACACGGGCTAGCCTTTGAGTATTCTGAGGGTACCCAGAAGGGCACTGGCTGTGCTTTCCTGACAACAGGACTAGAAAGAAAGTCATGATGAAGAAAGATGGGGACTCTGGAGGGGACTGGTTTGCTCATCCCTGGAGGGAGAGCTTATCTTCTTTCTGAATCACCAAGCTAGGGAAACCGGTGACCTTCCCAGGTTGGAGCTGAGCAGAGCTGCCCTTTGGGACCTCAGACAATACTGACTATCCTGTCAGCATGCAATTTCCCTTCATGGTCTGCAGGACTATTTTCAACCTAGGAGTTAGGTTTCATTATTATCACTGAGGATTCCTTTGGGGTTTTTGTTCTGTACAATGACATGAGCACTGCATAAGAAGGTGGGGCCATGGGTGGATTATGAATCAGCTTCAGAGGAAGCAAACCAGGGCTTCTTCTCTCTCACCCATTCTGTTTGTCTGGCAGGTTGACTCAGCTTTGGTAATTCTGTTTTTGCCAAATGTACATAGGTGACAATAATAGGATATGCGACTTAAAACTATTTTCAAGATATGATGTGACAGATTGGCACTATCATGTGTGTATTTAAAGTAACCAGGCAAGTTAAAGAGATAGGTTGATATAACTTGGAATGATTTGGGTTACATCCAATATTAAATACTTAGCTGACAGTAGAAAGCAGTAGAGTGTTGGGTGTTTGTCACATGAATTACCTTTAAGTGTTTTCAGATCCTAGGTGTGTGTGTGTGTGTGTGTGTGTGTGTGTGTGTGTGTGTGTATGACTGTCAGCTTGTGTGAGATTCTGTGTCAAATTGATTTGAAATGTGAAATGATAAAACAGTATCTATTATACTGAAGTTAAATAGAAACATATTTGCAGAGTGGTACCCAGTAGATTGAAGTATTGTATGTAATACCCATTTTTTTTCAAATGTGTCTCATAACAAGGCAGCATTTCAACCTGGCCAGAATTTCATGGCTTTCCCTTCATGGCTAAAGCAGCTAATATTGCATCTCTAAGAATAAGAACTCAGACAACAAAAAACAAAGCAGGAAGAATGCCCAAATCACAAAGGCCCTAGTCAGCTAATTCATTAATCTCAAGATTAAAGGACTTTGCCTTTATTTCTCATTGGTCAGAATCTTGCTTAAAGCCAAAGTGAATGAAGTTCTGCAATATTGCCCAGTTGGCATTTGCTCTCTGAGAATTGGCAGCTGTCTCATAAAGCAAATAAAAATACTGTTAGAAAGAAGATGAGAAACACTAGCTTGGTAGTAAGTTGCACTAGTAGAAGCACCTTTGTTTTGTCAATAATGACTCAGGACTCAGATGGCTCTTGTGACTTAGCTATGACCACATTATTTATGGAGTTGTATCTGATAGATGCTCTGAGACCCTGCTGCTTTGTTAATTGTCACATATTATTTAGTATAAAGAGCTGGAGAGAGAATGTATGTTTTATTTTGGGATTAGGGCAATATAGACCTTTCTCTTAAAGGGAATATATGTTATTTCCAAGAGGAAATAGAAGCTTGGGACTAGGCTAAGTGTGAAATTGTCAGATAGTTCCTTCAAATAGCAATTTTCAGTTAGTTCCTGTTTTGGCTGGTCCATCCATTCATTCACACACTCATCTACTCATGCACACATGCATCCACCTGTTCATCTACCTCTCCTTGTCACTTATTTATTATATATATATATATATATATATCCTTCATAAATCATCCCACTCATTCTAACATCCAACTATATATAGAATGATCTACCCATCCATTAATTGACATTTCAATTTATAATCTAATCTATTTTACCCATATATCCAAATATATGCTAACATATTTATTAAGACATTCCCTTACTTGTTTTTCTGCCATCCACTACTCTGTTCATTTTCTTTCTATTCTACCTTATTCTTTTTTTCTTTCCTCCATTGATTCTAGTTGATCACCTCTTTATCTGGATTATTCATTGCCTTATTGTATTAAATGTTGGATATTTTGACTGTAAAATAGCCTTACATTTTCCTTTTGAAAAAAAAGTAAAATTCTGTTTGAAGAGCATACAACTTCCTTATTAATCAGGGTTCTTAGCTTATGTGTTCAATATCCAGGTGATGTCTGTGGCTGGGAAGAAGAGGGGGCAGTCAGTATGGCTCTGTTCCTAGCTCTACAGTGCCTTATATGTTTCTTAATGTACAGGCTCTGGGCCCAGAGGAGCTGCCTGTGATGATATAGCCAATCCACCATTCAACACAAAGTCTTTGGAATGAGGAAAAATCTTGCAGTTATTCGAATGTTTTAAGACATTCACTACATCTGGCAAATGTTCTCCCTTGAATATTTAAAATCATGTTTTATTTAAGGGAAATGACTTTCATAAATTTCTGACCCATTTGAGCTTTATATCATTGTAATATTCTTTAAGAGCCAATTCGTGTCCAATAAGGCTTTTCACCTTGTTTAATGACTTTTTAAAATTCTCTATTCTTGCAATCAAAACTGCATAAGCCGATCAGAATGCCAGAGGGTTCAAGTTCAGTTCAGAGCGCTCAAGTCATGAATTCTGAGAGAATCTGAAGTTACTGAAATGAGTTCTTCTCATCTATTTTCCACCATGTCCCCAAGGATTAGCCCTATGCTATGGACATCATCTGAGGCCTGAAGGACCACACTTTTCACTGAATGTTGAATGACAATTTAGGGAAATCTTGCCTTATGCATATGCAGCATATCCCAAGCAGAAAAACTTGGCTAACTTTTCTAATTCTGAGTAACTGAAGAGGAAGTTATAAGGTCAGCTGTGTTCATTCTGGGCAGGAGAAATGGTCTGTGTCCATGTGGTGGAAGAGGACACAAGCTCAGAGAGGCCAAGTTAGGGAAAGCACACTACTAGGATGTGGCACTGATCATAGGGCTCCTGAACTCATGTCTATCTCTATATGCTTTACTCCCCCATTAGTCCTGGAGAAAGCTGCTCTTCTCATTGACCTTTGTTGAGAATCAAAAGGAAGAGAGGATGAGCCTGTTGTCCTACGGTTCCCTCCAAAGTAATGACTTAGTTACCCAGGACCTACCATTCTTTCAATCCCTAGAACACAATCAATCATTCTTAAGCATGTTTTTTTGTTTGTTTGTTTGTTTCTGGGAACATCATATCTCTTTGTCAGTAAAGTTTCTTTTTCCATGTTGTTTTTCTTAGTACTTTTTCCATCCCTCTACATTGTAGATGGCACTTAGCTGGACCTTCCAGTATCATGTTGCTAAGAGATCCATACAAAATCTCCTTATATTTATAAAATCTCTTAGCATGAAGAAGACTTAGTAGAAAGCCTTCTAAAGACTTGTGAATTCAGGAGCAAAGAAATAAGAAAATAAAAATATGGACATTATCTGGGTATCAGACTGTGTCAGAGTTTCTGCTGGATGATCTAGGCCTTTGCCTTGGAAACTGAACAGTACTTTCTTTGCTACATTTTCCCTTTGTATTTTTCATTGAATCATCTATCAGATTGCTTTCTGAGGCTCAGCTACTATTCTCCTTAAGTCATACATTAGTCCCCTGACCCCTATATATCTCCTTCACTCTTCAGTTAGACAGCATGAGCTGGATAACAATGACCAGAAGTATCTAGAGCCACCAGCTCACATCATAACTTGAAGATGACATTGAGGAATGAAGGATTTGAAGAGTAGCCATGGAAGCACAATAACAAATATTGTCCATCAAAGATTCATGGAGTTTGGTCTTTTAATGTTCAACCTTCCCCAGATACCATGCATTGTCCCCACACAGTGGCAGATTCCTGTCTTGAGTGTTTTCCTCTCTAATCTCTGTGTATCAGCTAAATATAAGTGTCATAATTTGCATAAAACCTTTAAAGAGTGACCTGAGCAATAACAAAATCCCTCTGTGATGATACATTTACATAAAATAATATGTCCAATGTCTTACATGGAAACACTGGGTTGCTTCTGTTTATTGCAATCCTCTGGGGTGTCTGTGTATTGCTATTTTATATATTAAATATATATAATACATTAAATGTTTGTAGGTATTGCTATATTCATTTTTAAACATGAGAAAAACAAGAAAATATTTTTTTGTGTGATTTTTTTTTGTTCCAGAAGCATCAGTTCTCTAAAAGCACAATTATATCCCTTAAGCTTAAACTCCATGTTATAATTTACCTAGGTAGTATTCCCATGTCTGTTAATAGGTTGATTCCTACCTGGTAGATATAGTCATACAGAGGTGATTGGACAATGAGAGTTCTACCAAAATTAATAGATTAATTCATTCAAGAATTCTCAATTGAATGGATAACAAAGTGACAGTGGAAGCTATGGGAGTTGAGTCTAGGTCACTAAGAGCACGCCTTTGAAAGGTGTACCATATCTTTGGACTTTTCCTCTCATTGTCTCTCTCTCTCTCTCTCCTGACAATATGAGATAGAAGCAGCTGACTTTGAAGTGAAAATGCTGAATCTTCAAATGAAACCAACCATATTTGTCTTAAAGGGAACCTTCACAGTGCTGGAAAGTGACTAACAGGATTTTGCTATAGAGCAATGAAAGAGACAGGTGCAGAGTCTTGGGCCTGGTGTTTCTGGAATCAGACTGCATGATTCCACATATTAACAACATGGTAAAACTTCCATAGAGAGAATAGTGTAAGGAAAAGAAAAGCTCACAATCTGGGGATCAGATCTCAGTGACCTAAGAAGTACCAAAATCCCTCCAGAACTATTTCTTACTCTGTGGAATGGCTTAACAACAGTAGAAGAGACTATTAGTTTTTCTTAATATTAAATCTCATCTTCTTCCTTCCAAGTTGGGACTTACTAGCCAGAGGACAGAAGACATTTTCCAACTATTTTGTAGTTGTTGACATGAATCAAATGATGATACACATTTTAAAATGTCATGGGCCCCTGTATAAATATTTTTTAAGAAGCACATGGATTTTGTCCTTTGTCTTTTCCTCTTCTTGCTGGCTGGAATGCAGCTATAATAGCTAGGGATATAGTTTTGTTTGGGATCATAAAGAGATCTTGAGAATGAAGTCACACAGAATGGCTGCATAATTACAAACATAAGTGACTTCCTATAGAGTTTTATGAGGGCTCATTCTACAGGAGCTAGGTTCTTGAAAGAGATTTGAAATAAAGTCAACCCATAAACCCACATCCTGTCTTGAAACATAGAGTAGAAGAATAATAAATTTTTGTTTTAAGTAAGCCTCTGTTTTATCCATATAATTTATTTCAGTTGTACATTATCGTTATTTTAGTGCCATAATGACTATTGAACCCAAAGTTTTGTTAACATTCCTAAAATAGGGCCATCCTTGTGGTCTTTTTATGTACAGGGCATTTCTTAGCCTTGTACATGATACATATTCACTGCATTTCTAAGAATTAAAGTGAAGAAAAAATTATAATTCAAGAGGAAAATTACACCAAAAAAATATCATAATGGCTCATCATGATGATACAAAAAAGTGGTTCAAAATCTTTACTAAGTGAAAGTCCTGTCTGGAATGAGACAGTGCCTCTGAAAGAAAATTCATTATTAAAAAGACCTCACTATGAAATTTCCTTAGTTACAATTGCATGTTGATGACGTGTATCAGATACTTATGATAACCCTCCTGTGGCAAGGTTTTCACATGGAATTTGTCCAGCCTTCCTTGCTCCCCAATGGAAGAGCTGGGACAAGGGAATTCAGGATTGATAAGCAAAGACACAGAGATGAAATGTCACGATCAGGATTCCCACAAGCTCTTATTCCACCCTCTATACTATTTAACCTCTCCCTCTGTGTGGGGGTGTATATTTTTATGCATGGGTGCACATGTATTTGAAGGCCAGAGGCCACCTTTGAGTGTCATTTCTCAGGAGGAATATACCTATTTTACTTTTGAGACAGGGTTTTGGGGCCTAGCACTCACTGGATAGACTATGTAGTGTGGCCTACAAGCCTCAGGGAGTATCCTGACTAGTGTGTAAGTGTTAACTACACAGTACCATGCCCAGATTTTTATATAACTGCTAGAGATTAAGTTCAGGTTCCCTGCTTACACAGAAAGCACTTTACTCACCAAAATATCTTCTAATTCCATTAAAAATCTCCTTCATAGCCTTAGAAATGAGGCCATGGTTATAAGACAAGTAAAACAAACCCCTTCTTTCCTGAGCAAGCTTAGATTTGCCTCACCTAGGACTAAGACAGAAAGGACTGGCATTCTGCTCTGCTCCCATCCCTGAAGGCACTGGCTGTCCCTGTGTAGGAGCCACAACATATTCTGGATACTTAGCAAAGAAACTTCCTGAGCTTATTGATCTGACAGGTTTAAGAAGGTTGTGTTAGGAGCTGCATCCTGTCCTCTGTCCATACAGTTATTTGCAGTTGCATACAGAATGCTGCCACTCAGTTAGTGGATATTTCTCTACTGAGTAAAACAATGCTGTCTGAGTTCCTCCAAGGACACCTGATGGAAGTTACCGTCTCAGCAATCTTCTCAAACTGAAAGGTTCAAAACTGGTGACTTCCTAAGGCTAAAAGATTGTTGCTGAGCCTGAGTGTGAAGGGGACATATTGTAATTGTCACAAGGAACTCATTAAAAAGATGTTTATAGATCATATTGGATATGAAAATAGAGAAAGGTAATATTGAAGGTGAAACTCTTTAAGTGGAGATAGATATGGGGGAAATACAGAAATGAGTGGGTGGGAATGAGTAGTTAATCAAAACTAAAGCTGTATGAAAAAGTTATATAAAATTCTTTAAGCTAAAATGTAAAACAATAATAATAAAGTAGTGAGTAGAAATGTAGATAATACCACCTTCAGAAGTTAGAGGTTGTTAAATAAAACTCCCAGTGGCAAGTGGTGTGGGATACTTCCTGAGGTTGTTGGTTACAGAGTGTCCAGATGCTCCTGAAAGTATACTGGCTACTTCATGGCTCTTGGTTGTCCTCCAGTATAAGATTTGACCATGTTGCTCAAGACACTGCATGCCCTGGTTGCACGACATAGAGAAAACAAATTATAACTGAGTCAGAAGCTTCCTTTCTGCTGGCTAACTTTCACAGTTCCAGAAAATGCTATACAGGGTCCTGCAGAGAGAAAATTCAGCCGTAGTCTTACAGTGCTGTAGGTACCAACCTGCCAAGCAAGACGTACCCACTGCTGAAATGGTAGAATCACTGTTATGTGGTAACCATCACTTTCTAGTTAGATTTTAGTCCCATTCTACAAGGAAAAAAATATTCCTGTTATTGTAAACCTGCCAAATCTCATTTCCTGGGATGTCATAAACCCTAAGGGGAAATTCAGTTCTATTGTTTTGATATAGGATGTCAAATTGCCTTCTAAATATTTATGCTTAGTTCTATAAGTAGAACTGTTGCCACCCTGGGTCAGAGAAGTTTTAGGGAGTGACAATTAATGCAGAGACTTAAAACCAAGTGATGAGACTAAGCCATGGTGAATGCTCAGGCCTAAAGGGAACATTTATGACTTTATCTCCCACCATCCTCAGGCTCAGGGGATGTCATGGAAGAGTAAGCAGAAGGAATATGAGAGTTGGATGACAGGGAGGAGTGTTTTCAAATGTTGGCTTCTGGCTATGACATGAGTGCTACTCCCATAAACTCATAGTAGTTACCTGTATAAGAGCTGCACGAAACTGTGGCTGTCACTATCCCATTATAGATGGGAGAAGGATGCTAAGGCCCCACTCTTCCCTAAGAAGGAATAGGGGGTTAATGGTTGTTGGAGTTTCCTGTGATGTAGCCAGTGATAAGTTGTCATGTTCAAGTAACTAACCCTTTACCCAGGCTTATGCTGGCAACACTAATTAAATGCAGTCATCTGTACAAATAAGCAGAAAAACCTGTTAAAATGGGAAGGGAATTTGTTGAAAAAAGAAATGGTTTGTTGGAATGAGGAGAGGATTAGACAGAATAATAAGGGTGTATATGGGTAAAGTATATTATATATAAACATGTATATATATGAAATTATAAGAATATATCAATTTAAAAAGAGATTGACCACAATTTACTTCAGAAGAAATGCTGTGCTACAATAATGACTATGTCTCTTTCCTGCCTACACTATGATTGTGTCATTTGGCCTATAACTGGCTTTACTTTTCATTGATAGATGAAGGCTTTCTCTCCATTTTGTATACTTAAGCTAGCTTAGTGATGTTATTTGGCCAATAAATGTAGCAGATGTGAAGTGCCAGCCTCGAGCCTTTTCTCACTTAGGACTTTGTCCATCTGAGCTCAAACAAGCCAGAGCCTGCCTCCTAAGGATAGGAAACTTTAGGGTGCGAAAGCATCTCTGTATCAAAGCTAACTCTGGTTAGACCTCCCGGGCCCCAGATGAACTGTGGATTTATGGACCATGCTTTACTGTTACTGTTTTAAACATAGGATTAAACATTTGTAAAATGTGTACAGAGATACAAATCACTGCAATACAATAAAAGCAATCATTGAACTGTGGGATGACTGACTAGGAACCCGCCACTGACATAGACATGTTTATGAAAACCATTCTACCATAGATGGTATTGGTTACATGCACCATTAGAGGCAGCCACTGGATCATGTTTTGCGTTTCATTTTTATTTCCCTAAGCTACCATTTTCTTAAGCATTCACTTGGTACCAAATGTTGGACTTCATGTATATTAAAAGATATAATCTGTATGTCTACCATACTTTGAGATATATTATCATTTCTGCTTATAGAAAAGTAAACCGAGTTTTGGTGAATGGATTAAGTCTACAGTAATTAATAAAAAAAGTGGGAGAGCCAAGCTTTAGGAATTACTCAAAGGTCAAACTTGAAGCTGCCCCCTCTGTACTTTTCTGAGTCTTCCAAAGGGAGTACTTGAATCTTATTTTTAGAGAAAGACATTTTTTTTCCCCTAGGATACCACAATTAATACAAAGAAGACAAACTTTGAACCTTGGACTCACTGACTCCAAAGCCCAATTTGTCAATGTTCATTAGTAATGAATATGTCTGAAACAGAGAACATGTTTATATCCATGTGCTTTTTTTTTTTGTTTTAGAAACATGTTTTATTCTGTTTGAGTGTTTTAAAAGCCCATGTTTTGCAAACTCCAAGTTGTAAGAGAAAGCAGGTTGTGAAGGCACTGGTGAGGCTGGCTGCCCAGAAAAACCAGCTGGGAAGCATTGCAGTGTCAATCTCGTTCTAGCTATGACATTAGCAGTGACTTCTAACCCTTTTGAAGTAGCTGGCACAGGATGCTTAGATTGGGAAAGCAATCATCACAGGGTAGTAACAGCAGGCATGAGCTTTCAAATGTTCCCCCTTTGGCCTTGGCACTGGGCAAGGATTGAAAGGAAGTAGAAGGATCTTAGCAGGAAGCGTCTAGCTGATGTGGGTTGCCAGGAGGACCCAATTATCTTTCCCTTCTCATGAGCAAAAGTTCAAGCAGAAGGAATGAATTATTTGTGACAATGGCCAAAAGCCACTGACAACTTCTGAGACCATCCCATGGCCTTTGCACACTGAGCTAACAAGATTACCTTGAGAGGTTATGATGTGAGAGGCCTCATAGATTTCAAACTTAGAGTAGAACTTAGTTAAATTGTACTGTGCTTCTCAACCTCAGATAGTCAAGACACCCATCTCGTTCCCTGAAACTTTCATGACTACCCCGGGCCAATATCTATGACTTAGGTTTAAAGCATAATTTTCTTTTGAAGCTGTTGACATGTCCTGAAATCTGTCTCTCTTCAAACAAAACTTATCTATCCACCATCCATCCATCTATTATCCACCCAGCCAGCTAATATCATATGGCTTCTAACGTTGTGTCATATGATTTTGTCCAGGTATTGTTAGTACCACTGATCCTCAGGTAAACAAGGTTTTCTTTCTCCTCATGATGTTTAAGGCTTTTGAATAGTACACAGACTCTCGGGGAATTTCAGCAATGTGCCCAAGGCACCAGCAAAGCCATTCTGCCAACAAACTCTCTTAAATATATCTGATAATTACACATGCATATGTGCGCGCATGTGTGTGTACACACACACACACACTTTAACTAACATAAGAAAATCAGAATCTGGTTACATTTTTTGAAGTATTTTTTTGCTATTGAGGAATCTTTTTGTTAAATTACATATCTGAAGAGGAATTGTAGTCTTTAAAAAGCTCATGGTTTCAGGAGACTCTGCTTTGTCCTTTTAAAGAGAAGACAGATTATAAGCAGTTAGCTAAATTCTCTGATAAAGAATGCTTATGTGGTGACTGGAGAGATGGTCCAGTGGTTAAGAGCACTGGCTTCTGTTTCAGAGGACTTAGGTTTGATTCCAGCACCGGCATGGAAGTTCACAACTGTAACTCCAATTTCAAAGGATCTGACTTCCTCTTCTGGCCTCTGCAGGCACTGTACTCACACAGTACTGAAACACTCATGCAGGCAGAAAACCCATACACATAAATTATAAAATATGTACTATTAGAGAATGCCTGTGAGCTATAAAATGATAAGACTGTATATGTGTGTATGTGTGTTTATGTTCCTAGGCATGTGTGTGCATATATGTGTGCGCATGCATGTGTGTATGTATGTGCAAGTGCATGTGTTCAGGGAGTAGAAAGAAAAACAATTACCACTTCTTTTCTGCAGATGTTGTGGGTCTTCTATTAGCTCATATCCTGTTAGCATCTCAGCAGGCTGTGCCCATGGTATCTTACCACAAGTACAATTTCTATCTGAGATATTTTTTTTTTAAATCACAGCCAGGAACAGTAGAGGTGTCAAAAGGATAGTGTCTTCAGGAACAGTCTTTTCTTCAACCAATAGGGGTGGTGAAAGGAAGGTTGTCGCAGTTCATGAGCCCTGTGGGCAGAATCCCTCAGAACTATGGTTGTCAGCACACCCCAGAGTTGGCCATGGAGTGTTGAGCTTCGACGTAGCCAGAATAAAAACATACCTTTTTTGACCTCTATTTTTGCACATGTCATCTGCCAGTTTTTCTACCAGTTGTCCTCAAATACCTCAAATAAGAAAACATGACCTTAAATAAAGTTCTTGCCTACGTGCCCATCTGTGCCCAACCATTGCTCCTAGGGTCATCAGACCAAAGCACCTCATACTCCTCAGTGAGGGGTTTGAGACAGTATTAGATTTAATAAATGTTCAATAGGCACATGAATAAGAAACAGAATGGAGAGGAGAGACTTATTAATGACAGTCTTTCCTTTTTTATTTTTGAAATTAAACCATAGAGCATCACCAAATAACATCCTTTTGAGTAAGGAGGGTGCAATCTGTTTGGGAATAAGTGACTCTGGATCTAGCCAGCACAAAGTGGGAAGTTCCAAGACAGGGCTTAGAGGAGAAAGAGAAGGAGCTATGCTAATGGCCTCTTTTTTTTTTTTTTATCGTTTCACCTTGGACCCTCCCCCAACCATGCATGCATACACAGATAGAAATGACTGCTTGCCTTCCCTTCATGGTCACTTTAATCAGAGTTACAGAATTCTTGGAGGATATGGTCTAGAATAAGACCAAGGATACAATACAAATTCTCTATAGTTCTCAAAAACATGGTGGAATCTGTTCATTAGCTTATATGTTTGTAAGTGTATTTTTACTGTTTAATCATTCACGAGCTTGGCCATTACTTAAATGTTCCTCCTTTTTTTTTTCTAGCTGACTCAAATGATTTTGTAAAACCTGAGCTAGTCCTTAAAGACATAGTTCTGAGGGAAACAGGATGCTTGGTTGGCATCCTGGTTGTTACTTTGGATTCATTCAGTAGGTTTTGCTTCACTCTCCTGCTATATAAAATGGGAGTAAATAATGACTCCATGGTGAGAAGACCACATGGTTACTAGTATATGTACGTAGCTTACCTAGGACAATGCCAGCTCATAATCACTGTCAATGGCCATCAATTCTATCCTGGTTTACCTTATGTTTTACTAAGCACTGGGCACTTTTTCTTTACTTCTTTTTTTCTCTGTTCTTATGTTTTGAATACTTTTTATCTACAATAGAAAGGACACATTGACCTGAGGAATTACTTCATGTCCAGACTACAAGTTAATTTTGAAATTTTTACTTTTACATATGTCTAGCTTGAATATTACCTTGAGAGTTTGTTTGGAGGTTCTAGCAGGAGAGGGCAGCTACTCGTATACCCTTGATCAAAGACCAATCCTCCTCTATTCAGGGAAGGATGTCCTCTTTGACAAAGCATGCAGCTTCCTGAGGGACAAGGGACGCGCATGGAGCGGTGAGGGAGGAAGGGGACACCTGTATAGCCAGCCAGATCAGCCGAATCAACCCTGGCAATCAATGGAGTGACAGATGTCGCAGCCAGATTGCCCTCACATCCTGACTATTACCAAAAACAAGAGTACTACCTATGTAGGCAGTGTGTCCCTTGTAACCCCTTCAACTTCTTTTGGAAGATGCTTGTTTAGGACCATAAAGCCACTATTGGCTATCCACACTCACACTGATGCTCTGCTTCTCAAGCAGTCTCACTTCTGCCTTTCTCTATGACTCATCTCTTTCTGAAGGTGAGAAGAGATTAACTCAAATTACTCCAAAGCTAGTAGCTCAATGGAGCAGACATTTACTAACCCATAGATATTTTAATCATCAGGCTTCTTGGCTTTAATTGCAGATCCCTGTGAGCTTTCTATTCCTCTCCCCCCAGTTTTATGACAACCTGAAACTAGAGGCATTGCTCAACATGCAATACACTTATTCCCATTTTAACACACACTTTTATCTGATGCTAACCCTGCAGCTCATGATGATGGATGTAGGCTAGGCTATAATTTGTCAAGACTTTCAATTATGGACATGTGAGAAATCTAGGCGATGGGGTGGAACAAAATAAAACTATACTTCCTGTGTTTTTTTAATATATGGCTATATATTATTTGACCTTATTTTGTCTTGTGGAACACTTTGCTAAAAGAGGGAAATTATATCAAACTTATTCTCATCCAACCTGCTAAAGTTCAATGATATCCCTACTATGATTACTTTAGAATGAGCCATACAGAGTGAGCTTACTTCCTTATATTCATATACCATCTGTACTACCTTTGCATAATGTGTTTTAACTCATTACTTTAAAAACTTAACTATATTTAAAGTAAAATCTTGTTACCTTCTACTAAAAAGTCATGTTTGCTATGAAAGTTATAGAAATAGAAAATGAAGTGAAAAATTTAAAAATGAAATAACTATTTTAGATTCCACAGTCAGATCATACA
Organism: Sigmodon hispidus; assembly: GCA_004025045.1. NCBI lineage: Eukaryota > Metazoa > Chordata > Mammalia > Rodentia > Cricetidae > Sigmodon > Sigmodon hispidus. The sequence continues at coordinate 133,006 of PVIH01001663.1, forward strand.
ACCTGTATGTTTTTTTCTGTGTCTGACTCATTTTTCTTAACATGATGATCACCAGATCCATCAAGATTATCACAAATAATGCAATTTCAGCCTCTTTTATAGTTGAAATGTGCACAGGGACAATATTCACTGTCTTTTCCCTTTCATTCGCCAGTGAGAAGTTAGATTTTTTTGTTTCCTGGATACTGTGAAGAGTGCTGCACTAAATCAATAAATAAAAGTCTACATGTTATTTTTTAAACAAAGTTACTTGTAATTCTTTCCATAATAAAGTACTTCATAATAATAAGGGGCGAACAGCAATGACGCAAAGCCAGAAACTGACAGAAAGTAATTCAGTACCGTTGTCATGGGTGATGGCTGTAATGATTTTAGTTGCCAGTGGCTGAGTATTTTCTGCACCATGAGTATATTCCTAACCACTGGCATTTTCTCAGAAGTGACATAGAATCACTGCTCTAACTTTTCATAGGAAACTGAGGTGCCCAGAAGAAATGACAGCCAGTGAGGGATGGAGAAGTCTACATCAGACTGTGCATTTAAGGTCCTGTTAGTCACATATAGCTCATGTTTTGGGTGTTGCTATAGCAACCAGCTCAGCATAAGTCCCAGTAACTGAGGCAAGTGACATCTAACAGACTTATTCTGGGGGCTGCTAAAGCATGTTCTACAAAACATCCTTCCCCAGGGTTCCTTGTGACTTCAACTTTGCAGTACACATAGTTACCTAGGTATATCAGTCCAGAGGACCAGACAACTAGTGCTCTATGAGAAAAAAATTGACCAGGGAAATTGGAACCAGGTGAAGTGATTCTTTGCTATTTATTCCCTGGGCAAACTGTAAAGAGAGGCAGTTTATTCATTTTCTTGAAAAACAAAATGAGTTCATGTTTTCAGTGCTGTAGGTTGAACTCGGCGCTTTGTGCATGCCAGCAAACAACTCTGAGCCACAATTTCAGTCTTTTTTTTTAAAAAAAATAAATTTATTAATTGTTTTACATAGTTATGGAGTAAAATGATACACTCCTAAACAATGTGCAATGATAAAATGAATCAACTATTATATAACCCACCTAATAAATTTATCATGTGTTATGTATTGAGGACATTGAAAATTTATCTAGCTCTTGGAAAGCATATAGTACACTATTATTGCTATAGTCACTCTACTATGCTATAGAACAAGAGAATATTTTCTCCTGTTCAGTTGTACATTTCTATCTTGTGGCCTATTTCTACCCCCAGCTTTACTCCTCCCAACCTTTGGTGCCATTTGATATTCTCTACCTTGTGAGGATAGTGCTTTTAGCTTCCATAAATGAGAAGGAATATGAGATATTTATCTTTCTATGTAGTACTCTTAATATAATGTCATTTACTCCCATTCATTTTGTATGCGTATCACATTTTTTTTATCCATTCATTAATGATCATCTAGGCTTAGCTGTTTTGATAGTGCTAAAATAAATGTGGAATGCTGATGTCCTTTTGATATGTTAATTTTATTTCCTTTAGATATATACCTAATGCCAGGATTAGTAAATCAAGTCGTAGTTTTATATTTATGTGTTGAGGATATGTAATGCATTCAAATAGCACCAAAAATACATTAACAATCCAGTTAAAATGGGAAAATATTTCAAATGACCCTTCTCAAAGAAGTCATTAAAAAGCCAATAGATGTATAAAAAGGCTCATTTTTACTCATTATCAGGGAGATGCAAATAATTTGGCTCATTTTATGTCAACTTGACACAAGCTAGAGTTATTTGGGAAGACAAACCTTCAGTTGAAAAATATGTCTCCACAAGATTGGCCCCAGGGCAAATATGTGGGTACATTTTCTTGATGATTAATGTGGGATGTCTCAGCTCACTGTGTGAAATTTCACTCTTTGGTAGGCAGCCTTCAAATGTATAAGAAAGCAAGCTAATTAATTCATGAGGACCAAGCTAGAAAGCAATACTCTTCCATGCAGTCTGTTTCAGTTCTTGCCTCCAGGTTCCTGCTTTGCATTCCTGACTTTTCTCAGTGACTGGCTGTGATATGGAATTGTAACGTGAAACAAAAACTTTCTTCTCCAAGACATTTTGAGGTCATGAGGTTTTTATCACAGTGATAGAAACCCTAACTAAGACAGCAAATGATAGATACAGTGAGATAAATCTCATCCTAGTTAGAAAGATTAAAATCAAGGCAACAAAAATAATAAATGCTGACAAAGATGTAGAAAGCAAGGAATGCTTTTATATACTATTAGTGAATGGATAACTTAATTCAGTCTTCCTGTAATACTGGCACTAAACCTCCTATTGGCCATCCTCCTTTGCTCTTTTTTCTCCCACCTACTCTCTGGGATTCATAATGAAACATGTTCATGCAGGTGTTTACCTTTGGATCTTTTCCAAGGAACCAAGGCTATGATAGCTTAGGCTTATTTGATTCCAAAGCTCATGTTCAGGTCATTGTGCTATATTGATTCAAGGTATTTTAGGTTAAAGTTAAATGAACCAAGCACAGGTAGTCAAATATTCCATGCTCTCACTCACGCATAGGAGCAAAGCGGTGCTGATTTCCTAGAAGCAGAGGATGGGATAGTGCTTGCTGGAGGCCGGAAGGGTTGAGAGGAGAGACATAAAAGAGCTTTGAGCACCTAATCCCATTAGGCAGAAGGAATGTTCTACAGCATCCTGGAATGACTGTATTTTACAAATCAAATGAGTTTTAAAGAGTGACAGAAAAAGTATATATGCTCAAAATCAAAAAAATGATTGAAGAAGATAGAAATATTAGCTACTTTAATCTGATAATTACACATATGATAAATTTATCAAATTATTGCAATGTACTTTGTAAATATGTACAACTGTTAATTTATCACACATGTGTCACATGTATATTTATATGCACAGTGTGTGTGTTTGTGTGTGTGTGTGTGTGTGTGTGTGTGTTCAGGATGGTTTGTCTTTGCCTTCCTGGTGGAACACCGGTAGTCTAGTCTATAGCCTTTGGTATCCTGGTGATCCATTTCTTCCCTTTTCCACTTCTCTAGCTCAAATTCTAATCTTCAAGCTATGTTCTATTAATGAGATCACTAAGCTATTTTTTTCTTCTTTGTCTTTCTAGGACATTTTTCTATTGCCTTCTATTCTTCCCCTTCTGCTTTCTTAACTGGCCAATGACTATTATTTCAGAACCCAGTCCCGTTAGTATTAAGATTCTTCCTTTTCCACTGTTCTCAGGTGGGACTAGTTCTGTTTTTTGTACAGCATTGCTTTGTCTGCCCTACATGGTAACATTCTCCTCTGTGACATCTCATCCCTGGGAGGGGCTGTCAGTCTTGTGAACACTGGACCAGCCTCAGCATCTTCTCTAGAAAAGGCAGAATTAAACACTCAATTCATGAACAGAGAGATCCTCAGAAGAGAAAAGAATTATGCAAAGCATAGAAGTGTGAAAGGGTACTCTACCATGCCCTGAAGGTGATTTAGCTGAAATGTGGGCCAATGTGTGTGCTAAAAAGTAGAGATGATCACAGAGCATCTGGACAAAACAAAACAAAACAAACAAACAAAAACTCTCCAGGTGCTACTCATGCTCCCGTGACTGACTCTATGTCTTTCTCTTAGCACTTTTGAGGCAGATACCACTTTTCTTTCTTGTTGCAAAGATGGAATGAGGAATTCCAGAAGAACAAGAATGTCCTATATTCTAGGGAATATAGTAATAGAGAAGTGTGGAATTATTTTGTCCCAAACTAATGACTTGAAATCAGAATTTTTCTATTATATCAATGCATTAAAAAACTGATTGGATTCTTTTAGGTTGAGATCTTTCTTCTTAGTTAACCTCAGTGATGGGTGGGTAAGAAAATCAGACTGATACGACTTGATATGCCACTTACCGACCTGCATCTGATGTGACAGGATCTGTTTACAGAAATGTTCCTACTCAAACTCAGATCAAATAACATGTCCAGGGCACTGATTGCCACACAAATGAGCCAGAAATCATTCTCAGGTTCTAGATAGTGAGATGCAAAGTATGTTTTCAGAATGCAAACCAGGGGCTGGGTGGAAAAGTGCTTGAGTAGGGAGATGTGGGGAGCAGACAGAGAATGCAGATCCATCAAAATACCAATGCCAGGGACTAAGTTGTGTTTTAACATCAGAGTTGTACACAGTTGTGAGAATGTGGGTGGATGGAAGAAAGAACACCCACATCCTTGTGTCCACCGAGTCTTTCCCATGAGGCTGCAGGGGAAATTTGCATATTTTCAATGAGATTCAAGCTTACTGTGTCTGTAGGAACAGAGAAAGTCTTTTTTAGTACTGCTTATTCTAAACTCCAGAAATGCATATCTTTGATCTGTTTTCTCCCACGGGAGTAGTGGGCTGGGAAAGGTTGAAGAACAGGCTCTTCAAGATTTCTGTGGTTTAGATACTTCCAGAGTGGCTGTTACTCTGATAGTACTGACTGTGAGTTGGGGGGCAATGTGTACATTTTAGGCTCCTGAACTGAGTGCAATGATCTCACCAGGCAGACAGAGATTGGAACTTGGAGGTGAAGAAAATCTACCTTATTAACGTGTAGTATACATCTGCCCCTTCCCAAAGGATGTCGAATTCCTAACATCCATTACTCTAGAATGCTAATTTATTTGAAAATAGGGTCATAGAGGCAGTTGCTTAAGATGAAATCATGATGCAGCAAAGTGAGACCCTTCTCCAATATGACAGGTGTTCTTATAAGTACATAGTAATATGGAGACAGAGATACAGGGAAGGACCTCTGAAGATAGAGGAGTGATGCATTTGCAGGCTGAGGGGCTCTGGTGGTTAGCTGAGCCCGAGGGACCAAAGGAAGTTTTATTCCCCATAAGAACTTCACAAAGAACAGGACACTTCCAGCATTGACCCTAACTTTTAACCTTCTGAAGTGCTGATCAATAGGTTTCAGACGATAAGTTTAATGACTTATTTATCATTATATATATGTATGTGCACATGTATATGCATGTCTACCTATGTGAACTTATATGTTCCACATATGTTCAAGGAGCCCATGCAGGCCAGGAAAAGGTATCGGATCTCTTAGAACTTATGTCTGAGGTGATTTGAGCCATCATGTGGGTTCTGGCAACCAAACCAAAGTGTTGTGTAAGAACAGGAAGCTCCTTCAATGATTGAACCAACTCTTCAGCCCCAGATCCAGTTGTTTTTTAAATAAATACTTTGTATAGTAACTTTATCGTGTGTGTGTGTGTGTGTATGTGTGTGTGTGTGTGTGTGTGTGTGTGTGTGTGTGTGTGAAAATGTATACCATGTGGGGCTTGGGGGCTGAACTTAAGTTATTAGACTTGGTGTTGGCACCTTTACCCGTTATGGTATATCAACAGCCCAATGATTCTCTCTCTCTCTCTCTCTCCCTGTGTGTGTGCTGTGAACATGTGTTTGGCAGTTTATCACTATCACTTTAGGAAACTATTGGGCTTTGTGATTTCTCATACTATATTCTACTTAGTTTGAAATATGACTGCCCTTGGTCAAAATCTCTATGTGTTGTGTTTCCTGGTTCCTTTCAAATATTTCCTCCATTGAGACCAGATTATGAGAACCTAATGCAATCAGCTAAACTGAGTATGGTGGCATATTCTTATATTTCTGGTGTTTGGGAAGCAAAGATGCAGGATGAGAGGGGGTTGTTACATATTCTAGGGAAGTTTGGTCTGCAAGGTGAGAATCAATTTTACAACTAAGCCTAGTAGAAAAGAGACTCTTTTCTCAGAGACCTATGGAAGTCTTTATGCCAGTTGAAAGTATATGGGTATCAGGTCCTGTGCTGATGTTCTCCACAGGTTGGCACATATACTTTAATCCTCACCATGATCTATTAACTATGCACAATTACCTTCAATCTACAAATGGTGAAACAGAAGCTCAGTGATGTTAGATAACTTGCAAGTTAAGGACAGCATATATGACTGGTTAGGTGTGGCGAGCCTCAGACTCCATACTACACTTAGCACACCACCATGTAGCCAGTTTGTGGGAGTCTCAGTGGTCACGACTGCAAAAATCTTGTATGGATTCTGCTTTTACACCCTAACATACAATGGGAACTGAGGACAGGGTGGGAAGTGAAGAGCAGTCAGAATAAACTGGCAACTCAGTAACTATGGATTAATTCCCTTAGTGGGAGCCGCTCATCTGGTAACTGCTATTTCCACATAGCACTTGATGGAGGAGCTACATTGATATAAAGACTTCGTGACTTTGGTTCCTAATGTTTGTGTAGCACTGAGCTCTGAGATGGATTTCTCCTTTAGGGCTTCTGTCTATGCCTAGGCTTAGGATCCAGAAAGATCTGAGTTCAAATTCTATCCCTAAGGAAGTTGCCTAATCATTTATGAGCATTACTTTACTTCACCCACTTCAAAATATGGGCACTGAGAGGATCCATCAAACTGAAATGGAACAGGTCAAGTTCATGGTCAGATGTCAAAGAAAAATGCACATACAAATTGTTTATCTGTCTTTTTCCAGCAAGACATTTTATCTCTGGGAAACTACACAAACTCAGAAGCAGATACAAGTACCCCAAAACATATATTATAAACTTGGAAATTAAATTTGGATGGTTGGAGCTGTCCTTGACCATATCCCTGAAGAAGAGAAGAATAAATTGAATGGGATTGTTTTGGGATATTTCAGTGTGCTTTAAACATTGCTAGACGTTAGTGACTATTTTTCGAGGACCAAAATGGCCTGTGGCTACTGACTAATCTACTACCAAAATGCCTGAGAGAAGCTTCAAACAAGAAACAATATAGCTCATGACTTCAGAAGATTTATTTCATTATGTGGAGAAGAATGTGTTAGAGGAGAATGGTTTACTTCATGGAGAACCAGGAAGCAGAAAGAAAAAATGCCATTGCTCTTCTGGGTTTCTCTTCTTGACCTTTTTATTCCAACTGGGCTGGACCCACAGCCCAATGGGATGACACCACTCACATCCAGGATGGATCTTCTCCCTTTTCTTATTCATCTCTGGAAGGGCTTTCCTAGACATATACCGAGAAGTGTAGCCTGCCAGTCTCCTAGGTACTTCTAAATCCAGTCACGTTGACCAGGAAGATTAACCATCATGATAATCATATTTCCTTAGTCTCCTAAAATATACGTATTAGAAAGAACAGCCACAGTAGATTGAACCAGTCTGGATTTAGGGATTTTACTCACCAAGTCTTGCTTATAGGAGTGGTGTGATTATAAGGAAGCAAGAATTAGAAGTCCCTTTTCTCAAAGGAGGAGATTCCCTTCTGGCCCTTTGAGAAAGGCCTATATTTCTCTTTATTAGAACTTTCAGATATTGGGTTTATAGTGCAGAGGTCTCCTATTTCAATGCTCAAATTGAAAAATTACAAACTTTTTGAATTGGGAAGTGAAAAGAAGATTTCCTTCTTGGATATGCATTGTATGTTTTTATTTTGTTTTGCTCTTATTTTGGAGACAGGTTTCCACAAAGCCCATACTGGCCTTGAACATTCTATAGCTGAAGATTATTTGAATTTCTGGTTCTCTGACCTCTATTTCCCAAATTCTGGGATTACAGTCTTGCACTCCCATGCCAGAATATGGATATGCACTATATCCGAGAGCCTATAGGGGTTCTATTAAAAAATAAAACAGGGATAAAAGTATATTAGTTAAAGTTATCCAGAGAAACAATGCGCTACATAAATCTATTATTAAGAATAGGCTCATGGTACCGGTAAGATGGCTCAGGAATTAGGGGTGCTGGCTACTTTTGCAGGAGAATAGAAATAAGTTCTCAGCACACTCGGCTGCTTACAATTTCCTGTAATTCTAATGTTAAGGTGTCTAATGCCTTTTCCTGTTTCTGGCAACTATAAACACTTGCATACAGGACACACGAGAGAGAGAGAGAGAGAGAGAGAGAGAGAGAGAGAGAGAGAGAGAGAGAGAGAGAGAGAAGAGGAGAGAATGCCATACACGCCTATTCATGAATAAAATCAACTCATGAGACTATGCAAGTTGAAAACCTCAAGTTTTGTCATCTGTAAACTAGAGGTTCCAATCAGATGCTGATGAAATCTCAGCTACAGTTCTGGGAAACAGATGATGATATAAATATCAGTGTCAGAGAGGAAAGCATGAGAGAAAATGGTCAATTTCTTCTCATCCTATGTTTTGTATTGTTTAGTCCTTCAACAGGGTAGATGACACTCATTCACATGGAAAGAACTAGCTACTTTGGAATAGCCCACCAACTGAATGGTAGACATATTTACAAATTGCATTTAATTTGGATATCTATGGTTCAATGAAGTTTACACTCAGAAGTTAACTGTCACAAAAATTAGTAGTTATGAAGAAAGCAAAATAAGCCACATGAATGTAATGCTCTACAAACAAATAAATTTTAATATCTATGGGGTTTAGAATGGGGTTATGGCCCAGTAGGTAAAGCCTTCCTTATGGCACTTCAATTCAAATGCTCAGAACTCACTAAGAATTGCATCTGATAGCATGTGTCTGCTGTGAAATAATCTTTGTACACTGTAAATATGTATTGCTCTCATTGGCTAATAAAATAGCTGACTGGGCAATAGCTCTTCAGATAGAAGCTAAGTGGCACTTGCAGACAAAAAGAGAGTGTGGAAGAACAGAAAACTTTCAGGAGTCACCAGAAGGCTTGGAGAGAAGGAAGATGAATATGCTGTGCTAAAAAGGCACAACTACGTGCCAGGGTGTAGATAAAAAATATGAGTTAATTTAAGATGTAAGAGCTAGTTAGTAACAAGACTAAGTTGTCAGCCAAGCATTTATAATTAATAATAAGTCTATGAGTGGTTTTTTGGGAGGGGCTAGTGGGACAAAGCTGAAAGGCGGTCCCAGTGAAGAACTCTGCCTACATGTGTTGTGCCTGTGATACTAGTTCATCTACAGTGAGACTGGGAGGTGGAAATTAGAAACCCCAGAAGCTCTGGAAACATCTGGCCAGCACACACAGGCAAATAACCAAGAGACCCTGACTCAAGATAGGGTGGAAGATGAACGCTGACAGCTAAAGTTATCATTTGATCTCTGTGCACACACTCACATTCATAGGAATGTGTATAGAAATACGTATACATATATACAAGTATATCACACACAAAAGATGATTAAAAGTAATAAAATTCATGTATTGTAAGATTTGAAAAGAAAATAAATAAAAATTCTAAATTATTAAAAATATTATAAATACAAGCAAATGCATCTAACATAGTGAAAGCATTCTAAAAATAATGGTATGTGTCTTCTTTGCTTTTTTTAAACTTAATATATTTTGTGAACACTTTTATATCAGTACAGATCACTTATATTGTTTTAGGATATTCTTTATAATGTTTCATGGTATTTATACAGATGTACCATAATTTACATGCTTCCTATTTGGACGATTTTAAAAACTTATTTATTATTTTATTTCATGTACATGATTATTTGTCTGCATGAATGTATGTGCCCTACATGCATTTCTACTGCCTCAGGAGGCCAGAAGAACTCTTTGGGTCCTCTAGAACTCTTTGGGTCCTCTAGAACTGGAGTTGTACTTGGTTTTAAGCCACTATGTATGTATTGGACACCAAACAAAAATACTCTGCAACAGCTATACACACTTTTAACCATTAATAATGCAGCCGTCTTCTTTATATCATTTTATTTTTCCTTTCCTATTCTACATCACATTTTCCTTGACTGTGAATTGTTGAGTGCCCATGTCAGGGAAGCAACTGAAAATATTCTTTGGAGAATAATTTTCAAGGTAAAAATATTTTCATAGATACTGACCTTTTGTCAAATTGACCTTCAAAGAAGTTATGGGACTTTATAGTTCTGTCACCACTGTTTGAATATCTTTATTCCTTAAATCTTGCCAAAACATGTTTCATAATTTCTTTTAGTCATTTCCAATCTGATAGGCAAAATAACAATATCCTGCTGCTTTAATTTTCACATATTAAATTAATGAGTGAGGTTAGACCTCTATGTAGTCATTAGCAAGTTATATTTCTTTTTCTGAACAAACACTAATAGGTACACAATAGGCATTTTTTGGACAATTACATATACAGCCTGTGCTATTGTTCCTTTTATTGATCTGAATGAATTTATTATAAAGTAACAAATTAACATTATCAATATAGTTGTTGCATCTATTTTTATGTTTGTTATTTATCTTACAATGTTGTCTATACATTTTGGGGTAGTTCTCATTTATAAATTTGATCTTCATCATGTAAAAAGTCAGGTTTATAATTAATTTGAAAATAATTTGTACCTTTAATGTCTTGGAAAGTTTTCTTTCATTTATCTGAGTAAACACAGAGTTCTTAATAAGCCTTCTTTTGCCTCTGGAACATTCTTTGTGTGATACACAAATTGTCAGAGCTCACAGAGCTCTTTGGCTACCAGGCTCTCTCCCCATGCTCTCAGTTGATATTATGATCAGCGCTTGAGAAAACAACATGAATATTTATCTGGTCAAGAAATCCTGGTCTTTGTTGACTGTTCCTGGGCATACGTGCCTGTTCATCATATGCAGCAAGTTCAGAGGGCTCTCTCTATACAAGATGTATGAAGGTTGGAAAGTCCCCTCAGAGCAGCAATCTACTAAATAGGGTCTTGGAGAACAATTATTTCTTCTGTGGGAGAGAGAGAACACTGGTTTTTGGGTTTTATATCAGGTGCCAGTGTTAGGTAGGAAGTAAGGGATATCAATAGTCAAATATCAATAGTTGCCATTGATCTTTAGGCTTTCTTTCAGGAATTCATGCACAGTTAATTTTTTTCCTTAGGTTGTTTCTCCTTCTGACTTGCATTGTCTGTGCTGTTTGACACATGAGTCAGATCTAGAACATTTCTGACCATATAGCATTCTCTTGCTCCTATCCTGTGTAAATGGACTGTGTGGTACCTGCCTTTGGGCAATGGGGAGTGAGTCTCACTTTTTGGCTCTGTAGGCCCAAGCCCAGCTGTGGAGACTGCTGCTTCTAGTTGCTCAGCCAACTACCTCCTCTCTCTACTTCTGGGAGCAGCTTTCTTAGATTTGAAGAACTATCTCCTATTTATAATTTGCTTTCTTTAAGAAGAAAGATGACTCTACCAACTCAAAGATCAGTCTCTTGACTGTGGACATATGGGTCCTGATCTTTCCCTCATGGGACTACAATCATAATATCTCTCCCTTTCTTGAGCACTTTAGGTCCCTATTCTTTTAGTCTATGAACTTCATCTTATTCTGTTCTGCTACTTTTCCATATGCTAACCCTAGGTCCAACCAATATGCATGTCTTTCCATTTGAGTTCGGGCCAGATTCTGCTATGAACTGGAGAAATATAGTAGATGTGAGATCTCACCAGGTCTTCAAGGAAATACATGGAGGGGAAGGTCCAAACTTTTGCCTTGGTTTCAAACATATATATATATATATATATATATATATATATATATATATATATATTTTTGCCACCCAAGTTTCCAAGTCCACAGCAGGACTTTTATGGTTTCTAGATGACAAGTTTGGGAAGATTGGGTCCCTTTACCAGACCACCAAATCCAGTCCTCATGGATAATTAAGGATTTGGCTGAACTGTTTGAGGCCGGTACAAGTATCATCACATGGTGATTTTGTCCAAGCTAATTGCCAACTGGTGTTTGAGACCTTTCCTGGCTGTTGAAGTTAGAACCAGGAATCTCTGCAATCTGTTTGTGATTACAAGGCTCAGCCTGCTCCACCAAAGGCCCTCTGGCACTTTTCCTCCTTGAAAACACATTCAGCACATTTTTAGAAACCACAATGAGAAGCCCTCCCTGAGAAAGTGACTAAACACTGCTTAATATTCTGAAAGCATCAACAGCCACTGAAAAGCCAGCCATAAAAAGTTTAGGAAAGCTGACTTGGCACTGGGGAGAAGCCAGCTGTTGCTGGCCTTTGATTGGTGAAGGTTGTAAAATCCTTTGTAATGCTTCATTGTCAATGAATCCATATTAAATTTATTCCCCATCTTGCATGTTGGAGCATTCTGAATGCATCTGTCCTTCTGGATAATTTGAAGAGATAAGATGTGCCATGGGACTCATGTTCCCTTCTCTTGTTGTTCCCCCAGTATCACAGACAATGAATTGGATTATAATCCTCCTATAAAGGAAGTTTCAGCCCCCACTACCTTAGAATTTAACTTTAAATAAAAATACTGACACTAAAAATATAATTGTGATAAGGTCAAGTTCAGCTATGATGCATTCTGTATTCCTTAGGACTGACGTCATGAGAAGAGGAAGGAACAGTGGAAATGTGTGATGACAATGAAATGATTAGTATGATATGTAATGAGTCTTTCTCCTCATGCCTACTTCTTTGCCTTTCAGATTTTTGTTACACCTATCCCAGCAATACATTTCACACAGTACACAAATATTTCACAACAGTGATACATATACAGCCATGGATCAGTGACCATCACCAGCATTACCAAAACCCACACTATAATATGACAAATATAATGTCACTGGAGATGTTAATTACTTTTCTCAAAATACATAGCAAGAGAAGCTTAAGGCTCACAGTTGGAAGGAACAGTTCAGTTCATTATGTAGCAAGGGTTGGTGATGACAACAGCTCTAGCCATGGCTAGACAGATGTAGGCTGGCTGATAACATCACACCAGCAGTCAGAGGAAGGAATGTTGCTGCTACTTTGGCTTCTTTTCTCTAGTGTGGAACTATAGCCTAGGGGATGGTACCACCTACACTCAAGGTGCTTCTTTCCCTTTATCTCATAGGAGATTACAAATCTTGTCAAACTGACCATGTAGATTAACCAGCACTTACCTTTTTTGACATTTCTTTTTATTTTCATAGAATAAAGTCTCATTTTTTAACCATGTATCCCCTTGTTCAAACTCTTTTCCCTCTCTTAACCCCTATGGGGCATTCTTTCTTCTCCCCATCCCCCCATCCCTTCCCCAGAAAGGGCAAGAGGTCCCAAGGTGGATTAGCTCAGCATCCACTCCAGGCAAGCCTGATTGCCTCATCCTAACATCAAGATAGGATTAGGCGTTCTTATGGAGGAAATGGAATCCAAGGTGCCATTTTAAGGTGCTTCAGATCCCAGGCTGTTCAGTGGTTATGGTTTGCAGCGTGGTGTTCTTTGCTTTTTTGTTTACAGTCCACTAATGAGTAAGTGCATCCCCTGCTTACCTTTCTGGGTTTGTAATACCTCGCTCAGGAGGATATTCTCCAAATCCATCCATCTATTTACCTGTGAATTTCAGAATATCATTTTTTCTTACTGAGGAGTAGTACTCCATTGTGTAGATGTACCACAGTTTGTCAATCCATTCTTCAGTTGAGGGACATCTAGGTTGTTTCCAGGTTCTTGCTATTATGAGTAATGCTGCTATGAACATAGTTGAGCTAATGCTTTTGGAGTACAAATGTGTATCGTTAGGTTATATGCCCAATAGTGGTATTGCTGGGTCCTTGGGGAGATTGATTCCCAGTTTTCTGAGAGATTGCCATACTGAATTTCAAAGTGGTTGAACAAGCTTACACTCCCACCAACAATGGAGGAGTGTTCTCCCTGCTCTGCAACCTCTCCAGCATAGGCTGTCATCTGTGCCTTTTACCTTAGCCATTCTGACAGGTGTAAGGTGGTATCTCAAAGTTGTTTTGATTTCCATTTCTCTGATGGCTAAAGATATTGAGCACTTTTTCATGTAACCAGCACTTTTCTACTCTTACAGACTTATGGGACACATATCAAGTATGGTGTTAATTGTTGATTAAACCTGCATTATGTGGGGCAGGATTGTAACTTGTGTATAAAGACTAGTAAGGAAACCAGTGTCATAGAGTATAGCAATCAAAGAGCAAGATAGTAATGCTAAAGCAAGAGGGACAGACATTAGATCATGTCAGCCATGGTGGGAGGATGTGAAATGAATTGAGAGCACTGGAAAGCTATTCAAGAAATTCATTCTCTTATTTTTCTTCTTGTTACTATGTGTTATTACTCTGTTTAAAATTAGAGGAAGACTCTGGTATCAAGTGTACATATAACACAAGAACCTAGCTTATGATCACGTTCTATTTGTGAATATTTTATGTGTTCTTATTTCATATATTATTGAAACTGCAGTAGAACTTATTATTCACACATAGGAAAACAGAAATAGGGGTAAAAACTCTAGTTTGTGTGGAGACCCAGTTTCACTGATGTGTTCTTTCTCCAAACCTACATGCTAAAACTCTGACAGCAGTACCTCAGGATGTGGGGAAGAAAAGCTCTTCCAAGAGGAGCTGTTCAAGTTCAAGTGAAGCTTTTTCAAAAGGGCTGGAAAGACTCCATTTGAATGTGTGATCATGTGAAGACACAGAGCGATGGCAGCCACCTGAAGGCCTTCAGAGAGACTCTAAAAGAACTAATTTGCCAATATCTTGAATGTCTAGGCTCATGAGCCCATGTCAAGGCTCAAGAATCACGAGAAAACAAAATATACTTGGTTCAATCTTCACAGTTGGTAGTATTTTGTTTTACTACCACCAGCAAACAAATAAAATCACTGAGTAAATTCAAGTGCACTGAGGGGTGAGGATAGTAGTGACGATCATGAGTTTTGTTGGTGCCATGTTCAGAAGGAGATGTCTATTACATATCTACCTGCAGCCGGCCTCCTGGTGCTCTGTGGAACACTGCACACTGGTGCTATTGTTATCACAGGGCAGAGTATTCTTTCCCAGGAGAACTGGGATGGGAAGTCAGGTAATCCAGCACCAAGTTCTTTGAAGTAGATGCTGCAGACAGACTGAGAAAGCCACCCTGTCATACCGGAGGAGTTAGAAAAAGGTGGTTCCCAAGAACTTAAAAAAAAAATGATTAGTTGGGTGTGGTGGCACATGCCTATAATCATCATACTTGGGACACAAAGCAGCTTGGGCTACGTGGTGAGTTTCAGGCCAGTTTAAGTAAGATCCTGTTTAAAATTTAAGAAGGAAAAATGCCTTTAAATGCCGTGGAGCTTTTGTATAATTAATAAGGTAAGAAAGATAATTGGGCACTAAAGTTGACAAGATGGAGTTTGTCAATGACCTCAGAGGAGTATTTTCAGCTACAAGATGAAAAGGATATTTTTGTTTTGTTTTGTTTTCTAAAATGGGTAAAACAAAAAGGAAAGTCTGAATCTAGAATTTTTCTTTGGAGTGAATTGTGTTTTAAGGGAAATAAGAAATAAGGCAGTAGCTAACTGGTGACGAAGGATGGGTGGGAAGATTTAGTGGTGGGTTTATTAGAACACATTTGATTGCTGCTGGAAAAAGTGTAAGAGATGGGGAAGTATAAATAAAGATTAAAGTAGTGAGAGAAAATAATATTGTAGAAGAGATCGTCTTTAGCAGGTCAGGTAGAATTCAGGTTAAAGACGTGTCTCCAATGCTCTGGTTCTAGTGTCCTCTGCAAGATTCACTATGAAGTTGAATTTCCATTGTAATAGTATAAAGAGGTGAGACCTTCAAAAGGTGGTCAGGTCCCAAGGCTTTGTTTTTATGAATGGAATACTGCATTATCACAAGATTGCATCAGCTATAGTGAGTCAGTTTCTGATGGACATGTTACCCATCCTCTTTGTCTCCTGTGCTTTTATGCCCTCCCACCATGCAGGCCTTTGCCAGCTGTCAGTGCCATGCTGCTCTCAGACTTCCACAAAACATCTATGAAGAAGAAAAAATAGACTAAGTAATATGGGAACAGGAATGCTTTTCCACTTAAGAAGAGGCAAGTTGGCTGGGCAAAGTTTAATCCCAGACCTTGGGAAGCAAAGGCTGGCAGATCTCTGTGAGTTCAAGGCCATCCTGGTCTATGAAGCAAATTCCAAGACAGTCAGGACAGTCTCTCACTCTGTCACAAACCAAAACATTCAGGTTGGGGGATGCAGAGTAGTTGTCTTACTTTTAGAAAGACTGAGGACTTGAAAACACACTTGCATTTTTAAAATATATTTCTCATTCATTGAGAGCTGAAGAAAAAGTTAGTATTTGTAAAAAGATATAAGAAAATATAAAATAGGTATCTCCCAAAGTGGGAAAATGTGTTTATTAAAGAGGTAAGCCAAGGTTTGTAAACAGGTATAAGTTCATGATCATAAGTTTCAAAGGAGAGGGGTGATATTTTACACTAGCAATATCCTGTTCCCTATGTGTAGCAACAACACATTTTTATGGAACTGTGTTATTCTGTTCTGTGGAATAGGGCAAGAGAAGGAGAAACTAAGCTGAGGGGGTGAGCAAGTGTGCTCTATAACTGTGAGCATGGCTGCAAGAAGTGGCATGGTTTGGATATGGAATGTCGAGAAGGCTCCTGTGCTTGTAATTTGGTCCCACAAATGTAGCAATCAATGTTCAGAAACATGGGCCAAGAATTAATTGTTTCATTCGAGTTCCGATCTTAACAGTGAGATAACCTGTTATAGTTTCTTTCTTTCTCTGCTGCTCCATCTGCCATGATCTCTGCCTGACGTGTCTGTATGTGCATGGCTTTGCTCTCTCACTCACCATGGGGCACCTTGGCTCAAACCCATCAAGGTTGCCATGTGCTGTTTTACAAAAGATACATCTTCAAGATATACACAGAACCCAGCAACTATCACCTGGAATATTTGTCTCCCACATTAGCACAATATCTTGATGGTTATGTGGATCCTCTGCTCCAAACCAAACAGTAATCACACTCACCTGAGCTGATTTCCAGTCTCACAACTGCACTTTTCCCTCATCACTTTGACTCTGTCTTTTTGCTTTTTCTTCTCACTCTGTGCTCACCATATTGGCTAGCTGAGTTAGGATTTCTATTGCTAGACAAAACATCATGACCAAAAAAGCAAGTTGGAGAGGAAAGGGATTATTTAGCTTACACTTCTATATTGCTGTTCATCATGAAAGGAAGTCAGGACACAAGCTCAAACAGGCAGGAACCTGGAGGCAGGAGGTGATGCAGAAGTCACGGAGGGATGCTGCTTCTTAGATTGCACCAATGGCTTGTTCAGCCTACTTATGGAACCTAGGACCATCAGCCCCGGAATGGAGACATATACTATGGGCTAGGCCTTTCCTAATCAATCAATTAAGAAAATGCCTTACAGCTGGATCTTATGGGGACATTTTCTCAATTAAGGTTTCCTCCTTTTAGATAACTCTAGCTTGTGTCAAGTCAATAAAAGACTGGCCAGCATTGAATAGTTGGAAATTTTCAATTGTGTGATGATTCTGCCTGAAATTCTCTTTCTCAACACACTTGCATGACCTGCTTTGACCCCTGTCGCTTTGGACAATTGTCATCATCTTAGCACATTTCTTTACCTTATTTTCTGTTGTAAACCAGTAGCTAGAACCATCCTTGACTTTAAATATTTGTAGAAAGAAAAAAATTTGTTTCAGAAGGAATCATGATGGAAAGTAAGACAAGGATATAGATGCTAGCATGTCCTGTAAAACAAGACCTGCAGTCAGGCCATTACTGGTAAGGACAACACACATGCATTGGACAAAAGGCTACTTGGTGGCCTGAGTTTTAGAAGGAATCACAGCATTGGGTGTGACTTGAGGAGACTTAGTCTGAAAAACACGTTGGAAGTCAATGACATTCCCAGGTTTAGTCTTCAGCACTTGTTAAAGGAAGAAAGCAACCAAAACATAGAAAAGGTTGACGCTCTGGGGAAAGATTTAGCGGACAGATCTCAGAGAAGTACAGAGGTTAGAATACTGTGGGAAACTCAGAACTGAACAGTCACTTTGGAAAATAATGTAGCATTTTCAGTAAAACATATACTTTTCAAAGCAATAACAAGGTCGCTTGCAGGAATTTACCCAAGATAAATGAAAACATATGTCTATACTACAATTTGCTAGCAGCTTTGTTCAAAATAACTGGAAACTGGACACAATCTAAATGTGTATCAGCTGGTTATGGAGAAACAAATCCTGGCATATTTTTGATAGCAATAAATGAAGATATTGGAGACTATACAACACCACAGAAACTCAGAACCAGTGTGCTAAGAAAAACTATAACAGATTGTACAACTCCTATTTCTATAAAAGAGCTCCTCAGTGGAGCTCCTTAGAGGATCCCTGGAGTGGGTGTGAGTTCAGGGGTCTGTGAATTTGCTTTTGTGAGTAATGGAAATGGTTGACTGAGAGTAGTCGTATGTCCATAGCTATATTTATTTGTCAAACATCTAATTTTACACTTGTGATTTCTTTAAACTATATTTATGATTGATTAAAACAACTGTGCTTTTATGTTCTATTTTTCTATGTCCTTCACTGGGACAGAAAACGTGAGCTTCTTAAAGGCAGCATATTGAAAGACCCTTTTTTACTGGTGTCAACAGAGTGTGGATGTTTGTGAAAGGAACACAAATTCTATGCTTTTGACAATAGTTATGAACTAAAATATTTCTGTGATTAAATTTAGCCTTTTTCTTTTAACTTTTGCCACAACTTAGACATTATGCTTTGTGCCCCTCAACCTTAGTATATTCCAATATATAAGTTGAATATAAAAATGAAATCAATTTTATCTAGTTATTATTGAAAATAGAATAATGTATTACATGGTTTTCTGTGAGAACATAATAAATCACAATACATTAGTATTACCATCATAATCATAATTATTTTATATGAATATTTTATCTTAAATTCAATGACAGTTAACTATGTGTACCATCAATATTATACATATTTTCTTTTATTAACAAATTTTGTACTCTGATATTTCATGCCTGTACCTAAGAATTTTGGGTGCTTACCTCTTCATCTTCTTTTCTTTTTCTCCAACCTTCACCAGCATTCCTCCCTTTCAAATCTCTCTCTTATTAATTTTTTAATTTTGGGTTCTGCAAAGTTTAACCAGGACCATCTGAGACACCTGGGTGTCAAAATACCCACTGGAGCCAATTGTGCTTGAAAACTGTATTCTCAGCCTCCTCTTCCAGAATCTGTTAGTTATAGTAAGTCCTAATCCTCCATGATCTTCATTATTCACAGCTGAGTAGTAGGAAGACTTAAAGTGTCTGGGCTGGATGATGCTAGGCAAAGCTGCTGTGAGCTCATAATTGCTGAGGCAGTGGTTGGAAGATGACATTCCCAAGATCTTCTCTCTGTCCTCCATTTCTCAAATTCTTTCTGATTTCTTTTCTCCAATGTTCTCCATACCTTTAGAGGGCTGCAATAATTCTCTTGTTTACGGTTAAGCCCTCCCTCAACTACTTATCCTTTATTCTCTGTATCTTATTAAAGCTATGGATTTTATATTAACATTATTCACTGAAATGGAAAAGCTTCTCTGATTAAGAATACAGTAGCTATTTCCTATTTGGTACAACACAGATCTCTAAAAGGTGGTTTGATGAGGTACAATTTAGCTAAGCAATAGTATTATGTCCCCTGTCAGGTCAAAGACCTCTTCAGCCATGAGTTTTGGATTAGTTATCCAGTATTATGGATAAGTTCCCTCATGTGAGACAGATCTCAAATTTAATTAGGGAGCAGTTGATTACCTTACCAACAGCTGTGACAGTATTGGTGCAATAAGCATTGATTCAGTAAGTAGTTATTAAATACTTGTTGAATTGTGTTTGGTTTTTGTGTATTTTGAATTATCTTTTCTCATTCTCCTTAATGCCCTTGTGTACATTCTCTTGACTCTTTTTCTCTCTGTCTCTTTTTCCCTCTATCTTTCTCTCACTCTATCTCTTTTTTCTCTCTCTATTATACACACATCTTTTATTTTTGATTTTATTGAAAATAAATATTTGTCCCATAATTATGATTATGTTTTCTCCTCTGTTTACTTCCTTACCCAACTCCCCTTCCAATCAAATCCCACTTTTCTGCCTCTCATTAGAAGACAAACAGGCTTCTATAAGACACTGACATAATAAAATATAAGAAAAAAATAAAAACTAACACATTGGAATTAAACAAAATAAACAAACAGAAGGAAAAGAGCCCAAGAGAATGCACAAGAAACAGAGACCCACACATTCCCACAGTTGAGAATACTATTTAAAAAAAATAACCTGGATACCATAATATGTATGCAAAGGACATATAGAATAAGGAAAGAGAAATAAATATATAAATAAAACAAAATAATAAAAGATAAAAGATAATTGTTTTTAAAGGAAGAGCCTTTGCAGGATGTTAAGAAACAAGGAATCTCCAAAGATGCAACTGAGTTTATTTTCTCTTGACTGTCTACTGCTTTGCACACAGCCTACCCTTAAGAGTATTTTGCTTCAGGATGAGTATGGTGGCACATCCTTTTAATCCCAGTACTTGAGAGATGGAGGCAGGTGGATCTCCATGATTTTGAGGTCAGCTTGGTCTATAATATGAGTTCTGGAACAGCCAAAACTATTATTATACAGAGAAACCCTATCCCAGGGAGGAGGGGAGTAATTTGTTTCTCTAATGATGCTACCTGGAGGAAACTAAAATGTTATTTGTATATGGTAGTCAATTGGATACTTCTTCTGGGATAGGGATTAGGGGGTTATGCATTTACTTCTTTCGGATCTAGGGCCCCATCTGTACAGACCCATGCAGGCCATGTACCTGTCTCTGTGCGTTTATTTATTTATTTGCTTTTAAATTCTTTATTTATTATGTATACAATGCTCTACCTGCATGTATCCCTGCATGACAGAAGAGGGCATCAGATCTCATTACAGATGATTATGAGCCAACATGTAGTTGCTGAGAATTGAACTCAGAACCTCTAGAAGTGCTGTCAGAGCTCCTAACCTCTGAGCCATCTCTCTAGCTCTCCTCTGTGAATTTATATGTGCATCAGTCTTGCTAATTTCTTGGTGTCCTCTATTCCATCTGGTTCTAAAACCTTTTTTTTCCTCCTCTTTTGCTGGGGTGCTTAAGGGGAAATATTTGTTAGAAACTGTAATAACAAGTTTCTGGCCCAAACTTTTGGGCCTATCCATAACAAACCAAGATGGTCCTTCAGGTTCCTGTTTCACAGAGAAAACTGCCAGACATCCTTCAGTCCTTCAGGACACAAGAAGAAATGACTGATGAACTATGCCAAAATGAGCAGAGCAGTCCTTTAATATCCTGCTTCACTGAAAGGTATACCAGAGACTCTGAGCCAGTAGGCTGATGATGGATGCCCCAACAATACAAAGGAACTTTGAGTGACTGTCCAGGCAGCTAGATATCATCTCTGTCAATTCTAGATTTTGAAAGTTGCTTACACTTCCAGTTAACTCAGATAATATTATATTCTCCTGTTGTCTTTGATGTAGTTGAAGATTAGTTATATGTACTGTTTTTCTTAGTTATTTGAAAAGATATATTAGATACAAAACTTTGGACTCACAAAGATAAATTAGATAATAAAATATTTTCTTTAATTTTACTAAATACAAATAAACTAGATTTTTATAACTAATTCTTGCTTGATAGCTATTTATATATATACATATATATGTATATATACATATATATAATTTTGCTATGTTAAAATTAAACCCTTCCTTTTTGGTTAGACAGAAATGGGGAAGGGATGTGGGATGTCTTTCTGTATGCTGTAAATATAATTTGTTAATAAAGGAACTGTCTTGGACTATGGCTGGACATCTTAGAAGTAGGCAGGGAAATCAGAGCATAGATAGGGGAAGGAAGGTGGAGTCAATCCAGCTGCTCAGAAGCAAGATATAAAAAAATAATAAATAAGCCACAGGCCTCGAGGCAGGACAGATCAATGGAAATGGATTGAGTTATGATGCAAGAACTAGCTAGTAATATGCTTGAGTCATAGACGGAGCAGCATGAAATTAATATAAACCTTTATATGATTATTTAAGACTAAAAGAGAGTCTAAACCTCTGGCCTAGGCTGGAAAGACCAGGCCAGAAACTTTATATTACAAGAGACATACTGTTTGGGTTGCGAGTTCCAAGGTCTCTTGTTCTCCGAGTCTTGTCTGGCTGTGGGTCTCTATATTTGCTTCCATCTGCTGCAGGAAGAAGCTTCTCTGAGGATGTCTGACATTGATTTTTTTTCCCAAGTTTCTTTTTTTTTAAATGCTATTTTTTTATACCTGTACAAGTATAGACAGGAAAATGCAAGTAAACAATTGTACTCATTTGCTAAGAGCATTATTTGGAAAGGGTGCTTCACCTTTAGAAGCCTAGAAAGAAAGGTGAAGGTAACCTATAATATAAAGACTACTTTTGCAAACATGAACTGGCAAACCACAAATGATTAATAGTCTAAAAATGAAAATGTCAGGCTTATCGTCTAGATATTAGCCAGTGGACTTCAATTTATTTCAGCTAAGGATCGACAGCCATGCGTGAGGCAGAAGAAAGAATACCTTCAACACCACAGATCCCCTCTAAATATCAAGAGTTCCTTAAACAAGATATCCTAAGCACAGACAGGCTAATTAATAAACCATTGCACAGGGAGCATTTGCCTGTTTTAATTACTGGAAACTTTAATTAAGTCTCTTACACTGTGGAAGAAACTCAAGCCTGTTTCTCTGGTAATGGTTTGTGGTTGCTGTTCTTAGAAATTCTGTTACCTGATGGTGACTCAGGGTACAAGGAGAGGCCAGACACTCCCATAACAGAGGAGGGGCAGGCTTTGCCCAAGCAAGCTTGACTGCTAAAATCCAGGCTCCATTCCTCTCTTTATAAAATTTTCTACTTGTTTATTTTTGCTTTTAGAGTATGAGCAGACCTATTGTTGTTGCTCATCAAATTTCTGCCTACAGAGCTCCTGTTAACCCCTCATTTGTCTCTACCTTCCCAGAGGCTGAGGCCTACTTTCACTGAAGGTATTTGAACTTCCCTAAGTTCTCAGGATGTTTTCTTTCAGGCTTTATGCTCATGTTGCTTCTCTCTGACATTTTATTCAACCTTTCTCCCTCTGGAATCCCAACTCAGTATTTAGGGTTGACTTTGATATTGGCTACCTGGAAAAAAAATCTCCTCCCATTTCTGCCACACCTAGGTGTCACTCTGGGATTGTAAATGGTTTCTGTCTCAGAGTCCAGACACTTGCTTGACCTACATGTGGAAGAACAACTCCTTCCTGGAAAACAAGCTCTCTTGCCCTAACTTGGGAAGATAATTTCTGTGTCCACAGATCTCAGGAGGATAAAGAAAGAAGGAGCATGAGTCAAAGGTCAGAACAAGTAGAAGAAAGGAAAATAAATTTCAAATGTACCTTACTAGTACTCAAAGGGCACCTGGTGAATGGGTGCTTTTATACTGACCTTTGTTGTTCATAAATCATTAAAGACACAAAACAGTAAGTTTGAAGTGGGCATTGTCCTTCTAGTTTTAGGACAGCCTGTGGTTAGTGTGGATAATAGCCACTGTGCATGTGCCATGGCATTCAGAACATCTTTCCTTGCTTAGAATAACTTAAGAAGGCCTTATGATTAAGAAAGGATAGATAGCTCTGGAAGTGTATAATTTGGCTTTCTTTCTCTACTCACATGAGTATCAGGAATGTGGGAGTATCTTCATCTGTTTGAATTGTATAATGATATCACTATTAGTTACTTTTCTGTTGTTGTGATAAAACACCATGACCAAGTGTCTTAGTTAAGGTTTCTGTTGTTGTGAAGAGACACCATGACCATGGCAACTCTTATAAAAGAAAAACATTTAATTAAGGTGACTTAAATTTTCAGAGGTTTAGTTCATTATCATCATGGTGATGTGCAGGCAGGCATAATGTTGGAGAAGTAGCTGAGGGTCCTACACTCTTGACTTTCAGGCAACAGGAAGTAGTCTGTAACACTGGGTGTGGCTTGAGCATATATAGTACATCATAGTCTACCCCTTCACAGTTACATACTTCTTCCAACAAGGCCATACCCACTGCAAAAAAGCCACACTTCCTAATAGTGCCAATCCCTTTGAGGAACACTTTTTTTTAAACTACCACAACCAAGGTAATGTATAAAAGAAAGACTTTTTTTTGGGTTACTGTTCCAGGTGGCTAGAGTCCTTAATGACAGAGCAGAGGCATGGTGACTGAAGCAAGTAGCTTAGAGCTCACATCATTCACCACAAACATGAAGCACAGAGGGCAAATTGTAAAAAGGGGTGAGGCCTTAAGCTCTCAAAAGCCCATTCCAGTGACATACTTCCTCCAGGAACGTCATACCTCCTAGACTTCCATAAACAGTTACCTACTAGGGATCAAGTGTTCCATTGCCAAGAGGGAGACATCTCAAACTACCATAATACCATCAACAATATGAGCTACAAATAACAGACAGTCCTCATACTGTACATTGTACATTGGGAAGTCCAGGATCATGAATGAGTGGCTCTTTCTAGCTTGCTTATCCTATATTGACTTCCCTCCAGGAGGCCTCCTTACACTGCAGTTGTGTGATGGTGGGTATTTTGTTAGTATGACATAAGATAATTTGTATAGTTACCACCAGTTATGTGAAGATATATAGGCAATAGATTACACACATTAAAGGCAGCAAGTTTACATAGAAAGAGGGCCACATAGTCTCTATTAGGAGAGTGAGACCGAGGGGTCAGAGAAATATTGAGAAAGGCAAATGTCTTAATATGCCCATGTGGAATCTGGGTTTGAAATGTTAACAGAAGTATTGGAGAGCTTGTGCGATGTAGAATGCAACCTACCTTTTAGAAAAATATCTCTCTCTTCAGGGATTATAAATTTTTCCTTGAGGAAGGGGAAGAATACACTCTTTGTATTAGTAAAATTACAAACTATGATGAATTACTGGTATTTGGTTCATCTCACTGGTTGTAAACTGTTGGATTGAGGCTGTTTATCAGGTATCTGGGGGAAAGATTTATTACTTTTGGCACATAGTTTATATTTTTCACCCCACCACTAAGGGATCATCAGAAGCCTGTGATCAGCTTTGTTCAGTTTTGCTGAAGTTTCCGACAGTGTTGCATGGAGGTATCAGAAACAAGCCTCAGCCCCGTCCACCCAAGTCCTTCCAGTAAGACAAACAGAAACAGGGCCTCTGAGAGTTATGGCACCGGAGTCTGAGTTGTATCCAGCACCAAGTGGGAATTTGGGAACAGAATCAAAGTGGTATTGTTATAGTGAAGAGTGGAGACAAACTGTATCATCACCAGACTAGGTAGAAATGGTCAGCTGAACAGAGGAAAAGGAAAGCTGTATGTCCTTTGTGTACGCTTGAACTGCCATAGTTAAATTTGTCTGGTTACTCAGGAACATAAGATGACTAGAAGCTAAGCCGTATTTACACTTGCATCCCATATGGCATGGTTTCTGGTACCTGGCAAACCCTTTCTGAACTAATGAAGGAATGATGAAACTGCTTATTAAAAGCATTGTCATGAATACTGAGGATTTTTTTTGACTCACTAAGCAAGTGTGGAGGAGACATAATTTGAGTCAGGATTTTTTTCCATTTCTATATCTTAGTAAATATACCTCTTGATCCCTGGATCTTCTCCCACAGTGGCCTCTTGAGCCCTGGCCTTGAACAATGCAATTCATATTAGCTAGAGGGAAGGCGTATGCATTGGCACAAAATGTGAATTTGCCTATTAACATTCTCGCAAAGAATGTGGTGCGCCTCAGAAATCAGCTTAGAGGTTCAGCAAGGGCCCTGGTCAGCACATTCTTAGAACTTGTGGAAAGGGCAAACACAGAATATCTGTAGCCATGAAGAAAATGGGCTCATATAAATGCATAAAAGTGTATGCACAGAGTGAGGACTCGGATGAAAAGAGCAGTGTTTACATACTGTTACATGGAAAATGTTCATACCTCATCAAATCATCAGTCTTGTTTGCTGACAACAGTGGGAATTTCCCCTGTAAGGCAGTAATAGCTCTCAGCAGGGCATGGTACATAACGTCTATTAACCCGTCCCAGATCCTAGCGAGGTGGGTGGTGAGGGTGCACATTCCTGTCATTTCAGAGGACAGCAGAATGACATTTGCCTTCCCAATCTCTGATTCTTTGGGTGACAGAGGATGTTTGCATCTCTCTTACAAGTCCTTTGGTTCTTCCCTTCCTAACGGTACCTGACCTACTGCCCTTGAGATCCTGAGGAAATGGAGCCCTAGATGGGGTAATCTAGTTTGCCAAGGCCTCTTGGTTATTTAGAGGAAAAAAACAAACCCTACTCACTCTCTTTTACCCAGAGAATAAAAGGGTGAACAGTAATAGTGCATGCTTTGTGTTCATATGCCTAGAGAGCAAGCATTGTGCTCTTAGGGTTCTTGTAGTCGCTGAGACGACTTTTGAGGCTGGCAATGTTACAATTATTAATACATTTGTCCAGATGAAAATTATAAAGGTGGAAATAAGCTATCTAGACCTTAAATGTGAGTTTTATTGATGCCACTGCTCATGATGACATTACAAGGGTCTTCTGCAATGTGCCCTCAGGAGAGAAGAATGTCAGATGGATGCTTTCTTCTTTTTGAAATAGTTTTTTGAAAAATTTATACATGTACATAAAGTGTCTTGATTGTATCCATCTCCCATTCTCTCCTTAGATTTCTCTCTGGAATTTCTCCCCTCTGAGCTCCAATATATCTCACTCCTAACTTCATGTCCTTTTTATTGTAACAGACTGAGACAGATTAGTGTTGCCCACATGCACAAGGGTATGAAGTCACCCACTTGGGTATGGGAAACCTACTAATGACTCGTTCCCAAAGAAGAGTGATTCTTATTCCCCAATGACCATCAAATGCCTGTAGTTTCTTGTTTTGGGGTTGATAAACCTAATCCCTCTATGCTAGTGTTACTTTATTTTTTAAAAAATATTTATTTTATTATTTTTTTGTGAATTGGTATTTTGCCTACATGTATAACTGTGTAAGGGTATCAGATCTTGAAATTACAGACAGTTGTTAGCTGCCATGTGAATGCTGGGAATCAAACTCAGGTCCTCCGGAAGAACAGACAGTGCTCTTAACCGCTGACCCATCTCTCCAGCCCATATTATTTTATTTTTACGGACTTGTTCAAAGGTGCTATGAGTTTATATATACCAACCACGTCTTATCTAGAGAACATCATTTCATAAAATTTTTTATCCCTTGGATCTCTGATTCTTTCTGTTCCTTATTACTCAATGATCTCTGAACATTAGAGAGTGATGGGTGTGTGTGCATGCACATGCTGTCTCTAAGTCAAATACACACTGTATTACAGCACATTTAACATTTACAATCTTTATTAACCCTACCAATCACAACAGGAGCTTCTCTGCCCAAGGTTGAGAACAGTAAAAGTCTATAGCTAAAACCACAAATATTTAAAAGAGACTTTCACAATAGGACTGCAAAGCAAAACACAACAGCATGTTTTCCCCTTGGGCCTATGACTTTCCTAGCCATGAGTTTTGATGGTGTTTCAAGGACCAGGCATGATTACCCTCCTGTCCCACAGGCCTCAAGTCTAATCAAGTTGGCAAAAATAAAGAAAATAAGAGAGAAGTTAGTCAAGAATAAATGTACTTTCTACCATTACACCAGTGAGAACATCTTGCCTGGCAGGCTCAGCATTGGGTATGGTGCTTCCTTCTTGATAGATCCATCAGATTAGAAATGGTTTTGAATACAGACAAACCTGAATGCAAATGCAGATATTATTCTTGCTATCTGGATGTCCTCACTGCTTTTGAAAGGTCATGAAAACATGAGAACAAACCTCAGTTCTCTCATTCATTATAGAACTAAATGGAATATGCCAGAGCATGACATGTGCATGTGAAAGCACAATGGAAGAGCCCCTTCCCCACAGCTGATTATGTTTTTAATAAGCCTGTGAGAGAACAGGCTGGCAATTTCTGTATAGTCTTGGCTTTCTTGTCCTGAGTTAGTATATTTATAATATTCTCAGTGATTAACATCTTATTTATTGATTTTCATTAATGATCAGAGCCAATTAACAGGGTTCTAACTCTCAAACATTGTCATTGAAAGTCATCAAATGGATTGTTGGAGTTTCTTGCTCACAGGCATCATTTAATTAGCCCATTGACAGCTGAATGCATTTTTAAAATATTTTTTAAATATTTTATATTTAAATATTTAAATTTTATTATTTAATTATTATTTGATTATAATTGAATCATTTTCTTTTGCCCCTTCCTTTGTCTACATAATTCCATATACTCTCCATTGCTTTCTTTCTAGGATCTTTCATTTTATGACCTCTATTTTTCATTATTTGTTGCTACATACCTATGTGTTTATTTATATACACACATATATTCCAAAATACATTAATGTAACCCACACAGTCTGTATAGTGTTATTTGTACCTATGTTTTCAGGGCTGACAATTTGGTATCGGATAATCAGTTGCTGTGCTCTTTTCTGGGGAAGACTATTTCTCCCACTCTCAGCATTCCTTATTTGCCCGAATTCTGTGGTGTGCATTTTGAATGCCTAGATGCTGCATGGGATGCTGAGTGACAGGTTGAAGAAACCACATCAACATTTGTGAAACTTTGCAATGTGTTTTCTGTGCCAAATCTTCACCTCTATGTGGTGGAGCTAAGACACAGAAATGCAGGAGAAGACTAATGGACTGAACGAGATTATTCACATTTACATACATATGTATATGTGTATAATCTCCATTACTCAGTGTCTGGCACAGTGTAATGGTTTGGTAAGTATTTGGGACACTCTTGCTTTGTTTACTACTATGATGAATAATTTTCAGTTTTTACTGTTTACACATTCTATTTTTGTTTTGAATTTTTTACCTACTCAGATGTTGAAAAGAGATTCTGGGATTCCCTAGCATTGTATTTTGGACCCTTTACAGTTTTGCCTTTCACTTTATTCTAGACTCTTTTTTCTTTTTCTATTTTTTTTAATGGCTAAGAGTCAGATTTCATTTGTTTGCATTATGAGCCAATTGCTCTAAGAGGACTTATGAAGTAGTTTATCTTTTGCCATTGATCTTCAGTATCATAAGTCAAGTTTCTACATATGTGTAAATCTATTTTTCTCACCTCTCTTTATTTTCACATCATTATTAAGTCTTATCAATCACAACTCTCATTAAATTTTTTAAAGTGTTTTTCAATAACATTTTAGAAGATTATCCATAAAGCCCTTCTGATATTTGCTAGGTTTATGCCTAAATATTCAGTACTTCATTCCATTATAAGTTAGTTGTTTCTCCTTTTAATTCAACTTTGTCTTTTGCTCATTTTAGTATTAATTTGTATGAAGAAACTTTGACACCATGGTAAGTCTGATGATGAATTTGTAGATGTTGTTTTTGCTGCATGCAAAATCATATCATCTGTGAGTAGTGAGAGCTCAATTCTTACATAGTTTTAGAAACTTGTGATTTAAGCTCTTTTTCTAACTTAGTATTCCAGTGGGACCTTCATCAATGGCATATGGAAGGAGAGATGATACTCTTCTCTTATTTCTGATATGAACACTCATTGGAAGCCTGTTCTAAGACTGTGTTTCACTAAAAAAAAAAATTTTTGTCTGCCAATATATGATACTTTAATTCAAAATTTCAGCCAGGGCTTTTCAGACCACCCAGCCACTGTGATATGGAACAAAACTTGCTATAGCTCAGTTATAGTTAAGGAGTTTAGGAAAATTCCTTCTCTTTCCATACAGTATAGAGCTTTGAGCCACGATCACAACCTTATATCATTTTGGGGGGTGGTTTGTCTTATGTTTATCCTTAAACATAAAAATTATAAGAACATAATACTTTGGAGTTCCAAAGTTAGATGAGTGGGAATCTCCTAACAGATTAGACGTGTCCCTTTGTGCAATGGGGCTCAAGACCATTGGGATTGAGTGAACAGATTTAGGTAAGGGTCCCTCCAGGCTCTGGTTCAAGTTCTGACATTTCCTTTGAATTTAAATTTTATATATTATTACTTCCACATCAATCTTTTGATACTTCTGTGAAAACATTCAACTTTTTTTTCAGTATTAGAATATCTTCTTTATAATTTTATTTTCTAGACTCAAAAGCCCCAGAAATTTCTTTTCATGCCCTGGACATGAAACACTGCATGTTGAGTCCTTATTCTTATTTTTCTGGAGTCCATTGCAGAGCTTAGAGAGGCATGTATGTGGCTTCTTGTGCAATTAGTCTTGTAAAGGGCACAGAGTGGTACAGCACACTCATGACAAAGATTTTGGGGTGAAAGAAGAGTCAAGGGGTCTTAGACGATCTCTGCTTCCCATGGACAGCATTAGTTGATCTTCATTGTGCTTTTGGGAATTCAGAGGATAGGACTTCGCTATTTGTATTCATATATTCACCACACACACTCTCTGTAGTGTGTTTATATATATATAATGTATATATGATAGTGAGTCTCACAGAGATTAACCGACTTTCTCATGATACTAGTCATTTTTTTTATTACTATGGCTAATGCTATTGTGTCTTGAAATATGTGATATGGACTCTTTTATGACATAATTCCAGAGATCCTAGTCCAGTAAGCTGGCAAAAGAAAGCAGAAGCACAAAGTTGCTATATGTGAAAAAACACAAATTCTCCGAAAACTATGTTCTTGTTTTTCCCCTATAGACAAACTAACTAAAGAAGGGAAGAAACTGTTATCTTTCAGTTGTTGTTGTAGTTAAGAAGGAACCCCAGCAAAGCTGCTAAAATCACATATTAATGTAATGAGGAAACTGCTAGAATCATGTAACTAAGTTCTTACCCTACAGGGTCCTGAGATCTCCCGTTTTACTGGTCTGGCAAGGTTCCATGAACCTGTGCTTTTTGACTCACTTATTCTTTCTGCAAGAGTTAGAATTAGTTTGAACAACTGTAATGTCTTATATTACCTAAATGTTACATGAATCCTAATTGGTCTTACAACAAAATCTCAGAGGCAGATATCAGGGCAAATGCAGAGAAATTGGGGAGAAACAAGTCACAGCCACTTCTTATCTTGGCAGCTCCACAGCTGAAAGGGGAAGATTCTATGTCTATGGATCCTCAGAAGGAATGCCTCTTAGACTGAATCCTTCAGACTGAATGTTTTCTCAGACTCAATGCTCCTCAGACTAAACGCTTCTCACACTATGTGTCCTTGAGATCCTGTCTCCTGTCTTCTATTCCTGTCTTCACCCAGCCACATCACTTCCTATCTCAATCTTCCTAGTGCTGGAATCAAAGGCATGTCACTCCCAAGTACTGAGATGAAAGGTGTGAGCCATCACCATTGACTCTGTTTCTCTTTTAGACTGGATTAATTTTGTGTAGTTCAGGATGGTATTGAACTCACAGAGATCTGTCTGCCTCTGCCTCCAGATTAGAGGTGTGTGCCTCCACTGCCTGACCTCTATCGATAGCTCTGTGGCTGACTCTGCCCTTTGATCTTCAGGCAAGCTTTATTTGTTAGAGCACACAGAAAACATCACCACACTCAAAGCTTGAACTCTCAGTGTCTGCTTCCCTGTACCCAATCAGTGTCTTTTTATTTTTCTGATTTCTTCACTCAGTGTGCTGACTTGTCCATATTTAATTCCTAATGCACTTGAATATATGTAAATTGAGTCTATGCTGTATATGTAAATGCACTCAGGAAAAGCAATCTGACCAAAACATGAAGGTGAAAAATCTTTGTTCAGCTCTTCAGATGCAGCTCACAGTGTGAACTTAGATTACTTGGCTCCAGCAGTACCACCTTTTGTCACGTGAATAACATCACAGAAATGCTTAATTCACTGAGCTCCCATAAGTATTAAATGAAACAAATATGCACAGAAATTTTAAGTGCATGTTATAGTCAATAGTTAATAGATACAAGCTAACACCTCTGATTTTGATAGCTAAATTTCTACCATGGAGTCATGAGCTGTCCTGCTTGGCATTTGTGGAAAAGAGAGCTGTAGCTGGTTGTTCTGTAGCCTGCCACCAAGTTCCCAAATAAATCACATGGAGTATTATTTTTATATGCCTGGCCTTAGATTGACTTATTTCTAGCAGTCTTTTCTTAGCTTAAAATTATCCCATCTACCTTTTGCTTGTGGGCTTTTATATTTATCCTATATACCTTTATTTTTTACTCCATGGTTTGCTGTGTAGCTGGGTGTTGGCTCCTGGAGTCTGCCTATTTCTCTTGCTCCTAGATCTTTTATTCTCTCTTTTTCTTTGTTTATTCTCTCTGCCTGCCAGCCCTATCTATTCTTTCGCCTGCATTGATCTTGGCCATTCAACTCTTTATTAGACCAATCAAGTATTTCAGGTAGGCAAAGTAACCACAGCTCCACAGAGCTAAACAAACACAACTTACAAAAATGAACCACATCTTTACATCATTAAACAAATGTTCCACAGCTGAAGCTACAGAGGCAGCCTGGGAGTCTTCCACTTGTCAGTCCTTGATGCACACACTAGGTGTCAGATGATCAGTCAGTGTGAAGCCAGACCACTGCAGTGTTAAGTGTTCATCACATCATGCCATCTATGTGAGAAAGTTAAACTTTTCCTTGGTCTTGCACATCTGATCAGTTCCTGGGCTTGATTTTTGTGATATGTTCTTAATATGTGCATGTACCTGCAAAGTCTCAACTCATCACATTATACTTCAGTAGTTCTCTTTATATTCCAATGAACAGGATGGTGACTGATAGATGTCAAAGTCTCTGGGTCCACCCTGGGGCTGGTTGTCATCCTTCTTCCTCAAAGTGGAGTCAAAAGTGACTTGTAAAATGGAGTTTCCTGGGACAAGACACAGCCTGAATAACCACTGTTTTGCAGACTATATAGTAACTAGAGGATCAGAACAGGGGGTTATTGCAACAGTAGCTGGTCAGTTCAATCACCACATAGAGGAAGGACATTCTGGAGAGTTCTCTGGAGTCAGATGGGAAAGGTTTCTTATTTATTTGTATAAAGCTGAAACAAAACCTCCCAAACCCAAACTTTTGTTGTATTTAGCTAGAGAGATTTAGGGGGTGGTTTCTTGAATCGGACAGACAACTCACCTTTGCTTGATAATATCTATCACACTTTTGAGTTGTAGTTTCCCTGCTCCGAAACAAACTAATCTGTATAAGACGGTGAGATTTTTGAGGTGCTGGAGAGATGGCCCAGCAGTTAAGAGCACTGACTACTCTTCCAGAGGACCTGAGATCGATTCCCAGCATCCACATGGCAGCTAACAACTGTCTGTAATTCCAAGATCTGACACCTTTACACAGTTATACATGCAGGCAAAACACCAATTCACACTATATATATGATTTAAATTATATATTTTAAAATTTATTATTATATTATATTAATATTATATATGAAATATTAAATTATATATATAATTTAAAATATATATTTTTAAAAAAGACTGAGATTTTTGAAAGAACAAATTAAGCATGATGTTATATACAAATAAACCAAGATGGCATCAAGGCATGAAGTAGTTAAATATAAAAGATGATCTTTGCTGCTATGATTAAAATACAATGCACATGTACCGGGGAGGTGGTTCAAGAGTTAAAAACACTATCTGCTCTTCCAGAGGACCTGGGTTTAGTTTCTAGTACCTATTTAGTGGCTCACAATGTCTGTTCTAGGGGCTTTGGAGCCCTCTCCTGGCCTCTGTGGGTACTTCATACAGTGGCATGCCTGTGGACCTATAGGTTTTATGTGTGTAAATCTTAAACTGCAGGTGCAAGTGCAAAGCAGAGACAGTGAACTATCAATAGGACAAGGCCTTGAGATCTCAAAGCTTAGTCTTGGGTGATCAGTTATTCCAGTGCCCAAGGTAGTGAAGAACATTTTCTCACCCAAACCACCACACCAATCAAGTTCAATTTATTTCAATTTGTGCTTTCCAAATATTCCTGGATTTCTTCTACTGGAGTGTGCTTGCTTGACTTACATGGTGAAGCATCTCTCTCTCTCTCTCTCTCTCTCTCTCTCTCTCTCTAAGTCCCTTTGAGAAGCTGGGACTTTGTCTTGCTTGGTCTTACACAACTCTTGCATTCTCCTTCATAACCTCACGTAGAGCTGATCTGCTGTGTGAAGAATACTGCTTCCTTGTAGTCATTCACCAGCTCTGGCTCATACATTTGTTCTCTTCTTGCTCGGTGATTCCCCAGTTTTGGGAGGAGGTAGTGAGGTATATTTATTCTATTTAGTACTCAGCACACTGTAGTCTCTTTATTTTCTAAGCCTTGGGCTGGCTTTTCTTTTAAGCTTGTGTTTCAGGGGTCAAGCCCAGGTCCTTGTATGTGCAAAGCAAGTTCTTCTTCCACTGAACTTCACCCATCCCCAACATCCTGTCCTAAGAACGCTGGTTCTTTTCCCTAATCATAGATGTGATCTCTGTCCTCAAAAGTGTAGCTTCATGTGAGTTCCTCAAGTCCTCACAAACCCAGGCCAATTTTTTGAGCCTTGCTGTACTGATTAAGTACATGAAAATTTACTGGGTTTTTTTGAATCCTATATATCCATAGAATGTTTCAAAAAAAAAACATGCAAGCCAACATAAGATGTTTTGAAAACACTTGACTTAAAATGTACCTACGCATCTATGATTCTCAAGCTGAGTCAGCACTACTTGGAATGTTTATTTCTAGGGTTGGAAAATATCTTATTTTCCTTTAGATAGATGAAAGGAGCCAGCATGCATTAAATACACTGTAAGCTATTTATGTCTGTTACATGTTAATATCTTAGGCCCTAACTAATTTTAACTTAGTAATACATGGTTTGAAAACATCAACAGCAAAGATGTTTTATATACTTTTTCTTTCATTATTTCTTTTTCTTTGCTTATTCAACAGATTGTGCTTTTAAAATCTTGACTAAGGAAGATAGATAACTCATAAAAATAGTAAAACCCAGCAATAAACAGCAATTTTTAAGCAGGGCCAATTTCTCTTTTTAATGAGATAGCAGATATATGAGTTGTAATAGTACCATGATGGCTAAAATCTGTCCCCTATCATTATGCATTCTGTAATATTCAAATCGATCTAAATCTTTTCTAATACAGTCTCCATAAATTTACAGAGTGCATGGACTCTCAGTAGGCTGGTCACTGACAACTTATAATCAAATTAGCAGACACAATCGACCACTACTATGAAGCCTGTTGTATTCTTTAATGCTGAGGAGAGGACAATGGAGTAGCTTTTATATGGAGCCTGCATTCTACTGAGTAGGTTCTTTGATAAAATAAAAAAATAAACAATCATTTAGCATGATAGAAATGGAAAGTGCTAAGGAGAAGGTGCAGTGGCATGGGTGACAGGGAGGGCTGACATTTTAGACAGGTTGAACATGAGGGCCAAGGAGATAGCTCAGAACATGAAGGTACCTGCTACCAATCTGACTTCCTGAGTTCAACCCCAGATCCACATGACAGAAGAGGACTGACTCCTACTAGCTGTCCCTCAACTCTGGTCCACAAGCTGTGGTGTGTGTGCGAATATGCACGTGCACACACACACATATTCAAGTCTAGCAAAAAAACAAAACAAAACAAAACAAAAAAAACAGGGTGAATATACCAGGAGAGAAAGGTGGAGTAACTTTTCAACGTTATTCAATTAATAAGATACAAACAAAAGCCTAAACTCAACACTTTTAATGTAATTGCAGAAAATTCCTCTTAATTTTTCCTGAAGGCCAGTCCCAGGACAAACACACACACACACACACACATCTTGCATTACATTCAAGAGAAAGTGAATCCTAAATCTCATGAAAGCCAGAGGAGATGGGAATGTAGCTGAGGCTCATACTTGAGCTTTTGTTGCTTCTGTCTCATCAGAGTTCTGTCTCATCCATCATCAAGGAGCTTCTGATAGTCAACATTTCTGCTTTCAGTGCAGGGAAAGCAGCAATGCTCTGTCTTCCCTGAGCACCAGCACTGTGCAGCTATCAGTGTGCCTACCTCTGTGTCTGTTGTTCTCAGCATTCGTTATGCTGTATGGTTTGGACAGCCCTTGGGATGCTTTTTTATTTCTTCTGAACCACTTGACAGGCAGACAAAATGCTTCCCAGAGCTGTAAGCTTCATGCCTGTGTGATCTCGGACTCTTCAGGAGGACATTGTGGCAAACAAGTGTTCCTTGCTGGTTGTATTAGTTATTTTTCTGTTACAGTGGTAGTATGCTCTATCAGAAGAGAAACGTAGAGAAGGAATCTGACAGTTCCAGAGAGCTACTTTCCATCATTGCAAGGAAGGCATGGTAGCAGGCACAAGAGGCCAGTCTACCACATTTCCTCTTTACACAGGAAGCAAAGAACAGAAAGTAGAGCCAGCTGCACCAAACCTATCATACTCTGTCTGGCATTTCTCTATTTCCTAAATGTTCAGTGATTTCCCAAAACAGCTGGAGATAAAGTGTTCAACACATGAGTCTATGGGGCACACTTTAAATTCAAAGCACAACATTGGTAAAGATCAGAATTTACTTTGTAGGATTACATGAGCTTGGGGGGGGGGTCAAGGAAGGTACTTGGCTGCCCCCTATGTAGGTGATTCTCCCTGAGTGTCAAAAGACATGCTTCTGAGCTACCTCCAATGCACTGACAGCATTGACCTGAACAGATATATGGAGCCTGAATCACATGTGCCAATCTGTGGTGCTAAGGAATCAATCCCAGTTTTCTGTGTTCTGTAAGCAGGAGGTCAAAGCCATGGAGTGGGACTCTCCAATGATGTGAAAATCAGATTTTACTGCAGCATTTTATATGGTACTTTTACTTTCATTTTCTTTATCTTCAAAATGGAGAAGAGGAATTTTAGCAATTATCAAGTAATATTAATTTTGGAAACTACTTAAAACAGATACAATTTCAATCATGGTTCTTGTTATTACTACTATGCTATTGAAGACACAAAGAGATGTGAAGACATCTTGCTCAATGTTCTCTAGAGAGCTGCATTTCATCTCCTCTATTCCTTAATTTCCTAAGCAGGCAATAAATATGTTACAAAGCAGGAAGTACTCCTCAATACTAATGCTGTCAAGTATCCTTATGTGTCCTGGCTCAATTTTTTGTCAACTTAACACAAGCTTGAGTCATCTGGGAAGAGAAAACTTAGATTAAAAAAATCTTCCATCTTATTGTCTGTGGGCAAGTATGTAGGACATTTTCGTTATTGTTGATTGCTATGGGGATGCACAGTCTATTGCCAGCTGTGCCACCCCTGGGTAGGCAGCCCTATGTGATAGTAGAAAGCTAGTGGAACAAACCAGAGGGGGCAAGCCAGTAAGCAGCACTCTCTGTGGCTTCTGTTTCCGTTCCTGACTCCAGGTTCTTATCCTGACTTCTGTTCATGACAAACTGCCAACTATCAGGTGAAATAAACCCTTTCCTTCCCAAGTTGCTTTTGATCATGGCCTTTGTCAGAGCAAAATAGAACACTTTATTAATGGCATCATTTTGGATAATAACATCTGGATTTCCCTGTTCCAGACATAAAAATATATTGTTAGAGCACAACCCAAACTCACTAGGCTCCATGTGTTTGGCAGAAACAAAGTGAAACAAACAAACAAACAAAAACCGTGATAATTTTGTTGAAAGTTCTTTATATTTGACAAAACAATCACACACTTAATTGGCATTTTCATTCATGAAACATTGATAATCAAGTAAATTTAATCCACAAGAAAAGGAAATTATATCAAAGAGCAAAATGTCAGGGGAAAGTAATCAGCCCCTATATTACATATAATAGTAAATTAAACTTAAATATTTCAAGCTGTGATTTTAATTACCCTCAGATCTAAGCATTCTGAGTCAAAGTTTTCATAGTGGATGTAATTTTTGTTCTCCTAGCTGCCTAACAGAATCAGCTTCATATGACAGATGCTTCCATTTAGAAGTGACTGTTGAGTGCAGTTGTAGTGACAACTAGAGTTACAAGTGTCTTAGATACTGACACGTTCAGTGCTGAGCTTTTAAATAGACATTTCTTTTTAAAACAGTTGTATTTCTTACTAGAATCTGCCCAGCGTGACAGTTAGCCAGGTTTTATTTTTTGGGTACTTATGATGTGTCAGTCTCAACGTTAAGTGCTCGGATGAAGGCAGGAAGGGCAGAAGGACAGACAATTGGAAAGTGTAGGAACTGTGTGTGACTGAGTGCACCTTTGTGTTTTCACTCAGGAATCACGTGTTCTCTTAGGAACCTGCTGTGATGAGGAAATAATAATGAGAACTTTTGCATTTGTTACTAATCTAGTATGGCAGTGTTGGGATACAGCTGTCATTTCTAGTGTTACATGTCACTGGATCACCTCAATAGAATAACTACACTTAGGAAAGTCACAAAATTGACGTAGTCTGTACATGAAAAGAATACAGGACTCTATCAAGTTCAAAGGTCTTCTGAGTTAGCAGAAAAATGATTTTTTTTTCTGTATAAGTCAATAAATACAAAATGCAATCACAAGAGTACCCTGGAGACACATATGATAGAACAGAGTACATTGTGCTGGGGTCACTGTTTCTGTAGCCTCTGTGCTATGCTGTGAATAAAACAGAATGCTTGAGAGTATAGAAATAGTCATAAGAATAAAATTTGTAGAAAGCCACTCTAAATAAAAGTAATTTCATGTCAGTCTATATGCTTTAAATTTTAAATGCATGCAAGGCTTAAAAGATGTGAACTCATGACTACATTTTCACATGTATTATTAGAAATGACTCCTTTACTAAGGCAATAAAAATGGTTTTTGAAAGACTTTGAAGAGTTAAGCAATGTCTGTCTTCTGTATGGGAGATCATCCCATGGACCTGAGTTTTCTAGCATCAAAAAAAAAAAAAAAAAAAAAAAAAAAGGACTGGTTTCTAGGTTAGCAATAGACAATAGCATTTAACCATCAAAACCAGATGTATGTAATTATCATATGTGCAATTCAGCCAGAGTTGCAACAAGACCACCTTGACCCACAGGGCAGTGGGGGTAATGGCTAATGGATTGCCTAACTGCAGAGGGACAGATAACAGGGATGCCTTCCTTCCTCCCTCTTCCCTCCCTCCTCCCTCCCTTGTTCCTCCCTTTTCTTCTTTCCACCTTTTTCTATCCTTTATTTTTCACATCCCCTTTCTTTTCCTTCTTTTATTCAATAGTTAAAAGAAGCCAAGCATTAATAATACAGGAGAAACCACAATCTCTCATTTAGACATATTGAAAAAACTCCAAGTTAATGAACAGACTAAAAGACCTTTAATTGAACTAAATTTTAGTTTCCAAGGGCAGTTAGAATGTGTTATGGATGAATCTCAATGAGCAATATATTTTCTCTGGTGTTGGGTTTAGTGTTTGAGAAGGTTCTGCAACAGATTGTACTCAGTAGAGAACTCAAAACATTTCTGAATAGTACCAAAAGAAGGATCATAGCATACACATTTTGTGTCCCTACTTTTTGTGGATCTTTGGTTCTTTCTTTTTTATTGCAGCAGAGGCTTTCTTACATCCAAAGAAAGAAGTTGAGTGGAGTCTTGTCCCCTTGATAAGTTTTGGATCCCTGAACTGTGACATAAAAGGTAAGTAAAATAAACCTTTTCCTCTTCAAGTTCTTTTTGGTGTGCTGATTCATCACAGCAATAGAAACCTTAACTAATGTAGTATTCGTCAGGGACATTGGTCTATGGATTTCTTCTTTTGCTTTGGTGCATTTACCTTGTTTACACATTAGAGTAATGCTGGTTTTGTAAAAGGAGTTTGGGAATGTTATTATGGAACATATGAGAAACATTGGTTGTAGGTTTCCTTTAGATACTTGGTAGTATTGGCCATGGATCCATCTGATCCTGGAATTGTTTTTAATAAGGAGACATTTATTACAGTTTAAATCTCCTTACTTCTTACAGGTCTATTTAACTTATTGATCTCACTTTAATGTAACTTTTGTGGTTCAGATGCATTTGAAATCTATACATTTTTTTTTCTGGAATTTTTTTTAAGGTTAGTGGAACATGGGTTTTTAAATCATGCCCTTGTAAGTTCCCAAGTTCCTTTGCTATCTTCTTTTGGTCGGTAATGTTATTGCTTTGAGTCTTCTCTAGCTTTCTTTTAGTTAGGGTTTGTCACTCTTGTTTATCTTTTTCAAAGAACTAATTCTTCATTTTGTTAATTATTTGTATGTTTTGTTTATTTTCATTTCACTAATTTCTGCTCTTGTTTTAATTATTTCTTCCCATGTTTGCACATTTCACTTATTCTTGTTTTAGTTTTCAATATTCCTTAGATGCAGTAGTAAGTTATTTAGCTGAATTTTCTCTGAGTTTTAATTTATGCCATTAGATCTCTCACCTTCTCTGTTAGGACAACTTTCTTTTTATCCCAGAGATTTTAATATGCTGTTTGCAGTTTAGTTCTATACATTTTTAAAATTTTATTCTTTTATGATTCATTCATCTTTTGAGAATGCATTGTTAATTCTGTATGAGTTTGTGTAATATTCGGAAAGTTTTGTTTCAATTTTCTCTTCCTATTGATTTCAAGCTTTATTTGATGGTGGTTAGGTAGAATACAAGGGATTATTTCAGTTTCCTTGAATTCTTGTGATTTGTTTTATTTCCTGGCATATGATCTAGTTTTGTAGAAAGTTGCATGAGCTTCTGAGAATAAATTATACTCTGTAGTGTTGGGGCTGAAAGTTCTATGGTTATCTTTTAGGTCAATTTGATCTACAATGTCCTTGAACTCTGCTATTTCTTTGTTTATATTTTGTCTGGATGACTTGTCCATTGGATAAAGTCATGTTTGAATTCATTCACAATTACAGTGTTGAGGTTACCCTGTGGATTCTAACCTTAGCAGTAAGTGTTCTGTGTGAGTTTGTAGGAGTGAGTATTGTCATGCAGTTGGTAGACTGTGGCCCCTAAACTGCAGAGCATATGCATGCTCTGTAGCCAACTTGAGATGACAGGTGTTTGAATGCTCACTCATATATCTGTGGTCTCTGATCTGTGGAACTCCAGTTAGGTAGTGATAAGGTGAGCAGAGATAGGGTGATCAGGATTACAGAGGTGGGACTTCCAAATGGGATGGCTTCTACAGGCTCCATAAAGGATTCTTACACATAGATGTTGATTGACAGTGTGTAGTGGGATGTGTGGTTCTGACCTAGAAGATGAATAGGTAATCAGTGCATGGTATCCTGATACAATAGCGTTATGGTCCTAGAAAGCGAGTGGGGGAAGCAGTTACCTGTGAAGTGAGCAGTTGCTCTAAACAGATATGGCAAGTGTAGAGTATCAGAGGTCCATGGAAGTGAGGGTTCTCTCTAATTGCTGAGTGAACAGGTCTTGGTGCAGGTTCTCAGATAATAGGAATGGAGTGCTAAAGGGCAGGAGAGATGAGGGTCCTTCCTGAGAGACAGGAAGGCCCTGGGATGGCTGACTTAAATGCCAGAGAAGGGTGGGCGAGTAATCTACCTACAAAACAAGAAGTTGATGCATTACGAATGGCTGAAAGGCACCTGAAAAAGTGCTCTTCATCTTTAGCCATCAGAGAAATGCAAATCAAAACAACTTTGAGATACCACCTAACACCTGTTAGATTGGCTAAGATAAAAGGCACAGACGACAGCCTATGTTGGAGAGGATGCGGAGCAAGGGGAACACTCCTCCATTGCTGGTGGGAGTGTAAGCTTGTTCAGCCACTTTGGAATGCAATATGGCAGTTTCTCAGAAAATTGAGAATCAATCTCCCCAAGCACCCAGCAATACTACTTCTGGGTGTACACCCTAATGATACACAGTCATACTCCAAAGGTATTAGCTCAACTATGTTCATAGCAGCATTATTTGTAATAGCAAGAACCTGGAAACAGCCTAGATGTCCCTCAACTGAAGAATGGATTAACAAACTGTGGTACATCTACACAATGGAGTACTACTCAGCAGTAAGAAAAAATGATATCCTAAAATTTGCTGGCAAATGGATGGACTTGGAGAATATCCTCCTGAGCGAGGTATC
Source organism: Sigmodon hispidus (assembly GCA_004025045.1). NCBI lineage: Eukaryota > Metazoa > Chordata > Mammalia > Rodentia > Cricetidae > Sigmodon > Sigmodon hispidus. The sequence goes on from PVIH01001663.1 coordinate 175,065, forward strand.
ACAAACTCAGAAAGATAAGCAGGGAATGTATTCACTCATTAGTGGCCTCTAAACAAACAAACAAGAAAAAAGCCAAGCATGCCCAAGCTACAAACCACAACCACTGAACATCTTGGGATCAGAAACACCCTGGACTGACTCTTCGGATCCCACTCCATCTATAGGAACAATTGACTCACTCTTGAGGGAGGGGGGACAAAACTGGATCTGCCAGGAGTGGAGACTGAATTAAGCAATATTGGGCCAGTGGGACCATGGGACAGTAGGCTGCCTGCCCAGGGAGGGGATGGGGAGTTGTGGAGAAGAAAGAATAACTAGATGTGGTGGGAGGGGGAAGGGACCTTGAATAATGATATATGGGGATAGAAAGCATGACTTCTTTGTTCATAATAATAATAATAATAATTATACAGAAAAAAAGAAGTTGATGCAAGCCCTCAGGACATGGGTTGCAACAGTCAAAGAAGAGGAAGGTAAAGACTCAAGCTGCAAAGCTAAAAGCAGAGTCAGTGGGAGGAGAGGGTAAGAATCTGCCTGTGAGGTGAGCCTTGTGAATCTTTTCTGAGGGGTCATAGGAGTCTTAAAAAGTAAGGTTAGAGTTCCCAAAAGATAAAAGAGGAAGGGTCCCATCATGCCATGCTTTTGGGTGTTCTGGAAAAGTCTGAGGTTCCTGATGGAGGAGAAAAGATAATATATTGCAGACAAGCCAGAAGAGAAGGAATTTATTATTGTAAAAGGACACTGAGAACTGGCAGACTGATATATAACAGGAACAAGGAATTACAGGAACTAACATTTATTGACACTGTGCTAGGGACATGAGGCTTGAAATAATAAAATGCTATACTTTCTCCCTGATAAAAATACATGTCTAGTTACACGTGGAAACACAAAGTTTTAATGTTTCAAGAGGAGTGGAAAATTACTGTTTAAAATATAAAATTATTCCTAGGATTGTCAAGCTAGGTTTTATTGTTATTATACAGGCTACAGAAAAATACTGTTTTAAAAGCCAAGCACTGAAATATCTTTATGTATTAAAATATAAACAAAAGAATGCAAAGTAATTGAATTTAACTGTCAACCATAAATTGGGTTAAAAAAGGCAGGCAATATGTGTACTTAGTGGTACGCAAGGGGAGACTAGAAAACTCAATTTCTTCTAGTGCAGCAAGAATGGATGAAGAAACACATGACTCCTTTGGGTCTTGATTCAGTCCAGTGCAGACTCTCCCACAGTGATAGACACTGTAGTGAAATAGGAGAAAACCCTGACTAAAGCAATGTATTTATTTTGATTACCATAGAAAAGCTTTAAAGTGGCAATGTTTTATCTTTCCTGCTTTCTTGAAACAAATCCTAACATCTTTAGTTTGCATTATGGGTGGTTTGTCAGCCAGTTTTCCAGGCAAGGGGCCTGTAGTTTCAGAGGATGGATATCATATCCAACCCGGGGAAGCGAGGGAGCACAAAGAAAGGGTAGGATATTTTTTCCAGTATTATCTCTGGTAACTGCAAGGTGTGATAGAATCTTAAAGGATTCATAATGGTCAATGTGTACTGGGGTATGAATCTTTTCTAGTAGGAGGAGAAATGTGTCATTGCTGAGCTTACACAGATAGCACACTATAGGTCACAGTAGCTACCACAAGACCAAAAGAGAATACGAAGAAATGGGGATTAGATACCAAAGAGCCAGCAAGGGGTACCATGAATCCTCTAGACAAGTCAACTGAAAATCCAGCCATATAACTTCACTAATAATACCATTATCTCCTGAAGAGATAGATAATTCTTTGCCTATAAAGACCAGAAGAACTCACTCAAGGGTTCAGGCTATAGAAAACCAAAACAGTTACTTATCTGTTATAGTTAGGGTTACTATTGATGTGATGAAACAGCATGACCAAGGAAACTTGGATAGAAAAGGGTTAATACACTCACAGTTAAAAGCAGTAAGGGCAGGAAGTTAAGAAAAGTAGGAACTTGGAGGCAGTGACTATTGCAGAGGTAGGGACTGATGCATTGGGGGAGTGCTGCTCAGTGGCTTGCTACTTATGATTGCTCAGCTTTCTTTCTGTAAAACCCAGGATCGTCAGCCCAGGGGTGGCACTACCCTGGAACTCAATCCATAAATCAGTAATTAAGTAAATGCCCTACAGGCTTGCATACATCCTGGTCTTCTTCTCCTTTTCCCCTTCCTCCCTTTTCTTTTTCCTCCTCCTCCTTCTTCTACTTCAGATTCTTCTACAGCATTCTGTCTGCATGCCAGAAGATGGCACCAGATCTCATTATAGATAGTTATGAGCCATATAGTTGCTGGGAACTGAACTCAGGACCTCTGGAAGAACAGCCAGTGCTGTTAACTGCCCAGCCATCTTCCCAGGCCCTTACAGCCTGATCTTATGATGGATGTTTCCCACTTGAGGCTCCCTCCTCTCTGATAATTACAGCCTGTGTCAAGCTGATACAAAACTAGCCAGTAAACATCTAATCACATAGAGTATTTAGACAGCATATTTGCATAGCTTTTGTCTGAAAAAAATAACTTTGTACAGATATAAAAGAGACTTTTTAATACTTTTGGAGAATTTGAGGGCTGGGTTCATGCCCAGGGTCCTGATCTCAGACTTTTGGCTAGCTGAGTGGCCGTATGCTAAATCTGGAAGAGTCCTTCCCTAGAGATTCCTAGCAGAAGGGACTTCCTTCAGCTGGGGCCTGCCTCCAGGGTGAATTGCTTCATTATAGACAGAGAGACAGACAGACAGATGCCTTGGAAACTCAGACACATGTCCAGAGCAAAGACAGAGAACATGCAGACCCCATATTTAGAGCAGACAGAAGAGATGTAAGCCCTCTAACCACAACTGACGAATAGCTAAGTGTGAACAACTAAAGCAATGGAGAAATGTCAATGCAAGAGTACATATAACAATATAAAGATCAACAAGGCAACATCAGAAGAAACTGGTGGCTCTACAATACCAAGACTTGAACAGAGAAATGAAGAGAAAACAGAAGGAAACAACAGCAAAAACACCTTTATGAAGATTATAGAAGCCTTAAAAGAAGATATAAAAAAAATTCCCTTAAAGATAGAAGAAAATACAAACAAAAAATTGGAAAAAGATGAACAAATCCTTGAAGGAAAAAAAAGAAAACCAAGAAAAAGGAAACCAACAAATGAAAGAAACACCCCAAAGAATAAAAATTGAAGTAGAAGCAATAAAAAAGCCACAAAGTGAGGCAAAGGTGAAAATAGAAAATCTGAAGAAAAGAGCTGGAACTACAGATACAAGCATAACCAACAGAATCCAAGAGATGGAAGAGAGAATCTCTGGAGTGGAAGACTCAATAGTGGAAATAGATGCATCAGTCAAAGAAAACACTGAAACCAAAAAAGTCATAACACAAAAATGCTAAGGAAATTTGGGACACCATGAAAAGACCTAACCTGAGAATAATAGGAATAGAGGAAGGAGAAGAATTCCAGCTCAAATGCACAGATAACATATTCAATAAAATCATAGGAGAAAACTTTTTCACCCTAAAGAAGGAAATACCTATAAAGTTACAAGAAGCTTACAGAACCAGATAGATTTGATCCCCCCAAAAAAAGTCTGCTTGCCACATAATAATCAAGCCACAAAACATACAGAACAAAGAAAAAATATTAAGAGCTGCAAAAGAGCCAACTTACCTATAAAGGCAAACCCATCAGAATAACACCTGACTATTCAATGGAAACAATGAAAGCAAGAAGGCCCTGGTCAGAAGTTATACTGAAACTAAAAGAGCATGGCTGCCAATCTAAACTACTACACCCAGCAAAACTATCAATTACCATAGATGGAGTAAACAAGATATTTCATGACAAAGTGACTTAAACAATACCTATCCACACATCCAGCCCTGCAGAAAGAATTAGAGGAAAAACTCCCACTTAAGGATCCCAGATAAACCCATGAAACCACACAAGTCAATAATCCCACAAAAGAAAAGCTCAAAGAAAGGAAATACATACAAGCTACCACCAAAAAAACCCCCAGGAAATATTAATCAGTACTAACTAATATCCCTTAACATCAATGGACTCAATTCACCTATAAAAAGACACACACTAACACTATGGTTACAAAAACAGAGATCATTTTTCTGCTGCATATAAGAAACTGACCTCAACCCCAAAGACAAGCGCAGGCTTAGAGTAAAGGGTTGGGAATTTTTTTTCAATCAAATGGACCCAAGAAACATGCAGAGGTTGCCATCCTAATATCTAACAAAATAGACTTCAAACTGAAATCAATTAAAAGGGAACAGGATGTATATTACTTATTCATCTCATGAAAAATTGATCAATATATGATTTCAATCTTGAATATTCATGCCCCTAACATAAGGGCACCTATGTATGTAAAAGAAACACTACCAAAGCTCAAACCCCTTATCAGATCACACACTCTATTCATGGGAGACTTCAATACTCCATTTTTACCCTGGATAGGTCAACCAAACAGAGACTCAACAGAGAAATAAGGGGTCAAAAAGATGTCATGATGCAAATGGATTTACATCCATTACATAGATATTTACAGAAGCTTCGACTCAAACACAAAGAAATATACATATTTTGCAGCACCACATGAACCTTCCTCTAAAATTGACCAAATAGTAGGTCATAAAGCAAATATTACTAGAAAAAAATAGAAATAGTCTCTTGTATCATATCAGATCACCATGGTCTAAAGTCAGAGTTCAACAACATCAAAAAATCACAGAAAACCTACCACTCATGAAAACTAAACATCACTCAACTGAACCACCTCTGGGTCAAGAAAGAAATTAAGAAAGAAATCAAAGACTTCCAAGAGTTTAATGAAAATGAATCTCCAACATACCCGAACTTACGGGACATAATGAACACAGTCTTAAGAGGAAAATTCTTAGCATTAGATGCCTATATGAAAAATCTAGAGAAATCCCACACTAGAGAACTAACAGCACAGCTGAAAACCTTAGAACAATTAGAAGCAAACTCACTTAGAAGGAGTAGATGGCAGGAAATAATCAAACGTAGAGCTAAAATCAATACAATTGGAACAAAAAAAATACCAAGAATCAATGAATCAAAGAGTTGGTTCTTTGAGAAAGTTAGCAAGATAGATAAACCCTTATCCAAACTAACCAAAAAGCAGAGAAAGAGAATATCCAAATCAAAATCAGAAATGAAAAGGAGGACATAACAACAGACCCCCAGGAAATCCAGAGAACTCTCAAGTCATACTTTGAAAATCTATACTCCACAAAAATGGAAAACCTAGAAGAAATAAACAGCTTTCTGGACAGGTACCACTTACAAAAATTAAATCAAAATCAGGTTAAATACCTAAACAGACCTATAACTCCAAAGGAAATCAAAATTTTCATTAAAATCCTACTAAATAAAAAAAGTCCAGGTCTAGATGGTTTCAGTGCAGAGTTCTACTGGACATTCAAAGAAGAACTAATGCCAATACTCCTCAAACTGTTTCACAGTAGAAACTGAAGGAATACTGCCAAACTCTTTGTATGAGGCCACAATAACCCTAACATCCAACCCACTTAAAGACACAACAAAGAAGGAGAATTACAAACCAATTTCCCTCATGAATATTGATGCAAAAATTCTCAACAGAATTCTGGCAAACCATATACAAGAACATATAAAAAATATCATTGACCACAATCAAGTAGGCTTAATTTCAGAAATGCAGAGATGGTTTAACATATGGAAAACTATAAATGTCATCCATCATATAAACAAACTGAAGGAGAAAAACCACATGATTATATCATCAGATACTGGAAAAGCCTTTGATAAAATCCAACACTCCTTTATGATAAAAGTCCTGGAGAGATCAGGAATAAAGGGTACATATCTCAATATAATAAAGGCAATTTATAAGAAGCCGACAGCCAACATCAAATTTAATGGAGAAGAACTCAAAGCAGTCCCACTAAAATCAGGAACAAGACAAAACTGTTCCTTCTCTTCTAATGTATTCAATATAGTTCTCAAAATTTGAGCTAAAGCAATGAGAGAACGAAAGGAGGTTAAAGGGATACAAACTGGAAAAGAAGAAGTGAAACTACTTCTTATTGGAGAAGATATGATTATATACATAAGTGACCCACAAAATTCTACCAGGGAACTTCTACAGCTGATAAACACCTTCAGTAAGGTAGCAGGATACTAGATTGACTCAAAGAAGTCTTATATATATCTTTATATCTTATATAAAGATAAAAGGGCTGAAAAAGAAACAAGGGAAACATCACCCTTTATAATAGGTGTGAATAGCATTAAATACCTTGGAGTAATGATAACCAAAGAAGAAACAGATCTATTTGACAAAAACTTTAAATCACTTAAGGAAGAAATTGAAGAGGATATCAGAAAATGAAAAGATCTCCCATGTTCCTGGATAGGCAGGATCAACATAGCAAAAATGATAATCCTACCAAAAGCAATCTACAGATTCAATGCAATTCCCATCAAAATCCCAACACAATTTTTTTACACACTTTGAAAGAACAATTCTCAATTTCATTTGGAATAACAGGAAATCCAGGATTGCCAAAACAGTTTTACTCAACAAAAGAACCTCAGGAGGCATCACCATCCCTGACTTCAAGTTATACTACAGAGCTACAGTAATAAAAACAGCCTGGTACTGGCATAATAACAGACTTGTGGATCAATGGAACAGAATTGAGGATCCAGACATTAACCTAAAAAACCTGTGAACACCTGATCTTCGACAAAGAGGCTCAAAATATTCAATGGAAAAAAGATAGTATATTTAACAAATGGTGTTGGCATAGCTGGATGGTAGTGTGTACAAAAATGCAAAAAAATCCGAACCTATCACCCTGCACAAAACTCAAATCCAAGTGGATCAAAGACCTCAACATAAACCCAGCCACTCTGAACTTGATAGAAAAGAAAATGATAAATACTCTCCAATGCATTTGCACTGGTGACCACTTTCTAAATATAACAATAGTAGCACAGACACTAAGAACAACAATCAATAAGTGGGACCTCCTGAACCTGAGAAGCTTTTGTAAAGCCAAAGAAACAGTCAATAAGACAAAATGACAGCCTACAGAATGGGAAAAGATTTTCACCAATCCTACAAGTGAAAGAGGAGTGATGTCTAAAATATACAGAGAATTCAAGAAACTAGAGCCCAAAGCCCTAAATAACCCAATTAAATAATGCAGTTCAGAATTAAAAAGGGAATTCTCAGCAGAAGAATTACAAATGGCTGAAAGGCACTTGAAAAAATGTTCAACATCTTTAACCATCAGAGAAATGCAAATCAAAACATCTTTGTGATACTACTTTACACCTGTCAGAACAGCTAAGATTAAAGACAGAAATGACAGCTTATGCTGGAGAGGTTGCTGAGCAAGGGGAACACTCCTCCATTGTTGGTGGGGTGTCAGTTTGTTCAGACACTCTTGAATGCAGTATGGAAGTTTCTCAGAAAACTGGGAACAAATCTCCCCAGGGACCCAGCAAAATTACTACTGGACATATACTGCACATTAGTACCCCAAAAACATTAGCTTGACTATGCTCATAGCAGCATTATATGTAATAGCAAGAACCTGGAAACAACCTAAATGTCCCTCAAATGAAGAGTGGATTAACAAACAGTGGTACATTTACACAATGGAGTACTACTCAGCATTAAGAAAAAGTAATATCCTAAAATTCACAGGCAGATGAATGGATTAGGACAATGTCTTCCTGAGCAAGGTATCACAAACCCAGAAATTTAAGCAGGGGGTGTACTTACTCATTAGTAGACTTTAAACAAAAAGCAATAGCATTCTCAAGCTGCAAACCACAACCACTAAATAGCTTGGGATCTGGAGCATCTTGGAGTGGCACCTTGGTGCCCATTCCCTCCATAAAAACACCTAACCCAGTCTTGACATTAGGAAGAGGTAATCAGACTTGCTTATAGTAGATGCTGAACTAAGCCATTTTTGGACTTTGGGACCTCCTGCCCTTGCTGGGAAGGAGATAAAGAGATGGGGAGAAGAGAGAATGACTGGGGTGGGCAGGATGGGGTAGTTTGAACAAGGAGATACATGAATGAAAAATGAGACTTTTTTTCAAATATAAATAAAAAATCCAAAATAAATAAATAAAAATAAAACAATAGTTACTCTTTCATATTGAATCATATGACTCTCCATAGACTCTTGAACAGGTTGATCACCTGACAAATTTAGGGAAAATTTACGGTCACTATATGTGTAATCTATTTTCTGTTGTTGTAACAAAACATTTGATGCTGCATGACTTGTATAGAAGAGTGTCCTTAAATCACAGCCTTGCAGATCCAAGACTGTGACACTGACACCAGCTAGGGGTCGGGGGTTTCATCACATCACCTAGGATGTCTTCATAGTAGAATTGAGTACAAGAGGCAGAGATTGTGTAGTGAGACAAAAAGTCCAATTATGTAGAGAAGAGAGTGTTACTTTTTATTACAATGCCATCTAATTGAGTGTAAAATGTTATTATTTTATATCAAATATTTTTAAATAATATTTTTGATATATATTGGGCTCAGTATGTTTTTTCTTATTTGAACTAAATTTGCCTATTTTATTTTGTCTTTTAAAATATGGTAGTAGAAATTATTGACTCCCTCAGGACCCTGAATTTGCAAAGCAACAGGGGGCAGAAAAGATACATCACAGCTCTATCCATCTAAGTGACTGTTCATCATTTTCCCTTTAAGCCATGCATTTGCAAAGTTTCAGTGAAGCCTGGGAGATGAAGATCCTGAAATGAAGGGTGTACACTGAGGCTGGCCTTGGCTGGTGAAGATATGAAGTTACTCTTTCAATGATAAGGTGGGTATGGATGTCCTGATGGCCAGGTGAGAACCACAAAAGAAGAGTTTGTTTGGGAAGAGAATATTTCTTACATTTTGTCAACAAAAAGTATGCTTTTTTCCCTATCTATTTCATTTTCTTTCTACCCTAGAAAAAACTTAAAAATTCTATTTCAAGAGAAATATAAGGAAAGAAAAATCTAAGCTCTATAGAACTTCATCAGTAGTAGATTTTATTACATAGCATTCTAAATATACTAAATGCAAATGCATTGGAAACATATGGATTGGATTTCCTTTGAAACAACATACATGTTTAAAACTTAATGGGAAAAGTACTTGGCAGAGGATTACCTTTGGCTTTCCATATCCCTAGTGTTTTCTTGCATAGATATCTACAAGCCTTTTAGACAAGGTTGTTTCCACAGAGGCCTTCCTCCATAACTATGGCTGTCTTTGCACATGCCCAAAGTTTTTTGGGCAAGGATTCAAAGATCCCAAAGAAAAAAGAACTTTAAGTATAAACATGGAAACTTCAAAGAATGATGGAAGCTTCTGACATCTGAAGGGAGGGACAGTGTTTTCAGTATGTCCACTTAAAATAAAGACATGGAAAGAGCTGGGGAAGTACAGAACACACTAGTTTCATCTCCAGCCTCTGTTCTCTTCAGGGTGGTATGAAGCCATGAGGATGGCTGGCCTGGTGTGAGATGTAGTGGGATTATAGTATGTTGTAAATATTTGTCCCTTCTACTCTTTTAATAAAAAGCAGACAGGAGCTGTGCTCAGGTCTACCAGACTAAGAAAACTCTGGGAACATTTCAGAGCAGAGCAGAGATGCCGCAGAGATGCTAGGAGATGCAGAAGAAAGAAGCTGAAATGCTGCTGAGAAAAGATACTGATCCATATGGCTGAACAAGATAAGAATCATGGGTTGAGTTAAGATCAAGAAGATAGAAAGTTATATGCCTGAGCCCTAAGTCAATCAGCATTAAATTAATATATATGTCTGTGTATTTCTGTGGAACTGCTTGTGATTCTGTGGGACAGTAGCTAGGCTGGAAAGTCCTGTCCAGAAACCTCATACAATACTGAGATGTCCTTAAATATTGTGCTTTAACTTAAGCCTCATAGCAGCAGCACAGTTAAGTCCTGGTGCCTGCAGTGTCCAGTGCTATCATCACATCTTTCCTTCATCTTCCCAACTGTGTCCTCCTGCTCTCCCAGGAGATTCCTCTTGGAGGAATACTTTCCCAGCATGCTTTTCCTGTTGGTTTCAGAAGAGATAGGATAGATACTTCCCTAGGAGACTCCATCAAGTCTCTTTCACAACCCTTGATCATAATGACTATGGCCACTAGCTCCCTTGGTGGTGCCCTCACTGAACACAAAGTCTTCAAGGGAATGAACATCACATCATCTCTAAGTCTGCCATGTCATAGTGGTCACTGATCACCCTTATTTATGGAGTCCTTTCTATGATAGATGATCACTATAATATTTAGAAAACAAACAGAAAACAAAACAAAACAACAACAACAAAACCCAACACTAAAAACCTGCAGAGGAAAGCAGGTGATTAGAAAATCCTCTGCCATGTTCTGAAGTCCTTTGTACATTCCTCACTATCATTCAGATCTCCAACTACCTGCTTTTGTTGTTGCTAGAACGTAAATTCAACAAATCTTAACTGAATAGCTATGAACAAAGAAACTGTTCTGTGATCTCAGGGTATTAATAGTAGTGAAAATTCAAGAGAATCTTCCTTTTGCCAATGGTAGGTGAATCCAACAACACACAGAGGTGGATCCAAGGATTCTCTATGCTTGTCAGCTAAGAACACTAAGACAGAACAAGTAAAATGCTTCTTTAAGTCTTCACAGAGATAATGTAAGACAAACAAACAGAATAAGTGGAGTAAAACTCAGTCTGTCTGGACCAAGATTCAGGCAAGAATAACTGAGGAGGAAAGAAAATGTCATAGGCCATTCTAAAGGAACAAATTTTACCCATGTGATATGAGGTAATGATGTGTGGGAACTGAACAAGAAAATCAATGTGTACTACCCAACTCAGTCTTTAAAGTATTTGTTAGTTAAGCTTCTAAATATGAGATAACTATCTAAGTTTATTATCAAGGAGACATGATATAGGTTAGCCCAGGAAACAAGGCTCTGGCATTTGTGTAAGGAAGTGGGCTATTAATGTGGGAAACCCCATCCTGAATGTGGGCTTCATCATTCCATAGCTTGAAGTCCAAGACCAAAGAAAGCTAGCTAAACACCAGCATTCATCTCTCTCTCCTTCCTCATTTTGGATGCAGTGTTACAGGTATCTCATACTTATATGACCTTTTCACCCATGATGGAGTATTTCCTTAGATTTGTGTGCCAAAATAAAGCATTCCAAAAGTTGTTTCTTGTCAGGTCATAACAATGACAAAAGTAACTAAAACAGTTATAAGAACTTTCAAAGTCATGAGATATGGGAGACTTTATTAGATGGCTCTTTAAAATATACAGAATAATTAATGTGTATATTATGGAAAATGTAGAATCTGGATGGAAATATTTGCTGCCCTTCATGATAAGAACTGATAACATTTATTGAATGCTTACCAAATGTCAGGTACTATTTGAAACTCTTCATTTATGTTACTCAGTATTCTTGTGACTTACTTGGTTACTATTTTTTTGTATGATGAGTAACAGAGAGTAACTTGCATAGGATGGTGAGAAGAGAATGCATGTTGAAACATGGATTTATTTGTACGAGATCAACCGCAGAGCCTATTCTCATAGTCATCATTAAGCAAGCCAATTTGCCTTCAGACGTGGCAAGAGTCCCTAGTTCTTTGGCCGTTCTTCTCCATGTCTATTCTTTTTGATCACACAGGCATATAAGCTTTGGAATTAACATAATAGTTTATTTCTTCTTGTTTGCATTTTTTCTTGAGAACTACAATAGAAATTAAAAGAAATTTATATGGAAGACAGAGTAAGAGGGGAAGGATGTGTCCATCATAAAGGGACATAATTAATAGACATTCTTCCTAGTGGTAATCAATTTTATTCTGACTACGCCTCCACATGTCAAGTATTCTGTCAACATTATTTTATAAGTGAAAGAACAATGAATAAATGTACATTGCTGGCTCTAAGTACTGAAGATTAACATTAAGAAAGACCTTGACATAAGTTGTGGGGTTATCTATTATTCCATCCCAGTAGCTTTCCGAGAAGGCTGATTGTGAGAGTGTCCTCTGATGCAGTGGTTCTTTGCTGAGAATACCTCAGCAAAGAAAATTATCAGGATGAGTGGAAGGCAAGTCTGAAAACTGTTGGATAGTAATTAGGTAATTATTCAGGTTCTTCTCCATTGCATTGTCTCGGACTTTAAGTGCTGACTGCTGAGGTTGAAGCACATTTCTAGACCTCTCTGCTATTTCCAAAGCCCTTCATAACCACAGGCATCATTAATCTTCTGGAGCTAATTCATATTGAGCATAGCCTCCATGATGTTGAACCCTACATCATTATGGCAGAACAAAGCCAAAGGTGCGTGACCACTGCACACACTGTGAGTGTCAAATCTGCTTCCTGAGTGTGCATATGCTCGAAGTCACTACACTTTGTTCAGATTGTTTGTATTAACTCTTACTGGTATCAGACAGGAACCCAATGACTTTCTTACTCAAAGAGTAGGCACAATGGTATAAAACAACTCTTTTATCTTTATGATTGATTCAAACAAACAATCAAACAAATGAATAAATGAATGAACAAACAAACAAGCAGAGCACAAGGTTGAGGTTTTAAAGACAAATTTGAGAGGTAGGACCTGGACTTCCTGCTGTAGCCAAGGAGAACTTTGTGGCAAGATGCAGGCTTCTTTCCTGTTTACCACTCAGTCCCTCTGCTGGTGTACTTATGATCCTACTGTCCATTTCTCTATGTCTGGAATTGAAAAGGATCATCCATACACTTACGTCAATGACCTACATGTATCAGCCATCTCCATGCTGATGGCATTTTCTTTCACTTTCTGATATGCCTGATGCATTAAACCCAGGCTCAATCCTGGCTTAATAGGCCACTAAGCATGCTTTAAAATACAAGTTTATAAATCCATTTCAGGCTGAATTCCAACCAGCTTTTAAAAAGTGTTTATCTATCTATCTATCTATCTATCTATCTATCTATCTATCTATCATCTATCTATCTATTTTACCTATGTGCTACACAGAATCTATTCTTATTTGGTTTTATATAGTCTAAGTTCTTGGTTGAATGTTAGGTCACAGCATCTCTGAGACCCATATGATACAGCTGTATGTGTCCATAACTCTACATCACTATGAAATATTAACTACTAATATTTTAAAAAGAGACCTTATTAACTGTATAGAAGATATACATCCAGTAACTGCACCAGTCATTCATGCTAGGGAGTTAGGTAAATGTTCATTATGTATAAATATATTTATGTGACACAGCAAATATTTTTGCCCATGCAAAAGATAAACTGTGTCAAATGCCTTGCATGCATGTATTAGATGCTCTTTGCTACATATCCTATTATACAACTTGTCAGCTTAAAGCAGAGAACATTGTTATCTGTCAGTTCCTATAGATGAAGGTCTATTCTGGGTCTTTTGGTCAAGGGCTCACTAGGCTGGAATCAGCTTGTCAGCAGGACTATATTCTTTCTTGAAGGTTTAGCCAGGAAAGAGTTTGCTTCCAGGTACTTTTGTATTAATTCCTGTGGCTGCCTAACTGAGGATCCTGGCTAATTAATGAACACCATGTGCAGTCCACCTTTCCCTAGTCCTAGGCTTTCTTATACTTCCTGGGCCTTTTCACGTGCAGTCGACAGCATGGCTGTTTCCTTCCTCAACCACAGTGGGAGACTCAACCACAAAGTTTTCTTTAATGAAAGTCACTGGAGCTTCTGACATACATATTAGAAGCAAGTCAGATATCTATCTCACTGGGCTGAAAGGAGTCATGTATGATATGATACCAAGAATCAGAGATTATCAAGACCATAATAGAAATTTAAATACCAAAATGCATAACTTCATTTATGTCTTACAATAACCCTATAAAGTAGATTCTTTTATTATTATTAGCATTCAGAGCCAGTTAGACTATCCAGAAAAAAATTATATAACACATATATTTGATTATAATGCCTGGTATATAAACCAAGGTATATAAAACTACATTGGTGTTTTTGCTTGCTGGCACAATGCAGATTCACTGTTTGCTGGATGTTGGATTCTCCTCCAATAGACTTTTTCTTCTTCCTCATTCTATCCTGACAGCAATCCTGACTTTGTGGATGGGACAAGTTATAAAGGTTATTGCTTTGTACCCTTGAACTGCTAGTTTACTTCTCTGAGCTTAATATTGCTCACCTGTAAAAGGGTGTTGCGCAGACTAGATGAGGGAATAGAGGAATGTGGCTTAGCAAAGGGTCTAACCCAGATTAATAATTCAGTATATGGGAGGGAGCATTGCTTCACAAATCAGTAGAATTTGCCATAATGTCTGTATAAAGTTGTGAAATGCAGGAGTATAAATGATGTAGGTCACTGTAGAGCACCTCTGCTACCTTTGTGTCTGGCAGATAATTGGGAGTATTTTGTACATACAATTTTATACCTTGTGGTGTCTCATTTTACATCATTCCATTTTGCTTATTATCATAAGGTTCTTTTGGTGGTCACCCAGATTCTCAGTGAGTTTCACTGCCATTGCATGTCACTAGTGTGCTCTGTGGGACTCTTGGTTCTTTCTGCCCAACCACTGTTTATCTCTTCCTTTTCTTCCTTTTCCTGTAGTGTTATCCACTGGGAACCAGATCCTAAACAATAGGTAGTATTTTTGTATCCTACTATCCCTCTCAGTAGGACTGCACAGTATAGGTTGAAGAGACCCATCCCCACACCCACCAACACCCATGAGGGAGTGCAAAGGTCCTTGGCCAACAGTGTTTTCATAGATGGATGCTGTTTTGCAGCTTAGATAGCCATAAGAACTTCAGAGTCCTCCAAGGGAGCTTCTGTGCTCCATGGTTGTGGAAAACAAACTAAGAACTCTTTGCAAAGCATGACAGATTTTCCAGGAGGCTGACAAAGAGATGAAAATAAAGATCTGCTGATAACAGGAATTTCTGATAAAAGGTCTGAGCTTTGGCATTGGACCAGTCTGGGCCCCATTCCCAGTTCTTCTTGCTTGCTGCATGACCTTGTTCAAGAAATCACTCAATATCCCTGTCAGTTTCTTCATCAGCAAGAGGGGCAAGTAGTAATTCCTTCTTTGGATATAAGTGTGACACCCAGCTAATGAAATCATTGACAAAATGAGTTATGATCTAAAGATGTCACTGCTGATGAGGATTATAATAAAAGATTGAAGTGAGTTGCAAAAAAAAAGAAGAAGAAAAAGTCAAATTGAGAAAATCTTAACCTTGAATAAACATAGAATTTACATTTTATCTCAAGGCTATTACTGTTTCATTACGTTTTCTTTTCCAAAGCAGATCCTTTGGAAATTGTGATTCTACGGACCATGTGTGATTTGTAAGAGGGGAAAATATGCTTTGATGCATGAACCCTCTATTGCTATTGTAATTGACATGTAGATTAGGATGTAGGAGCACAAGCTGTGATGTAAAGCACTGCCTACCTCTGGAGGTACATTGCCTTGGTCATAAAATCTGAGTGTGCGTTGAGAGCATCACTGGGATTCTGAGAAAACATAAAGCATTTTAAACACCGGCCATTTATAACCATTTGCAACAGCTATAGCAAAAATATCACACCTCCAAAGGAAGAGCCTGTGGGAACAAAGAATAAAATAATATGGTAAAGATGGGAAGAATGCAGTGTGTCAAAGTATAGCTTGATTTTGAAGAAGTGATTGAGTCAGTGACGCTGACTTGTCATCTTGTCAACAAATGGATTTGTTATGATTCAACACTAGTTTTTATGTTCTAGTGACAGGTGGCCCAAATTTGTTTTGCTTTTTATCAATCTTGTTTTAAGTTTTTTTTTTTATAAAACATGTAATCTGTATGACTCATAAGATAGTGATTTTCCATGTGTTTTTCAAAAATATTTTAATGTTTGTGATTCTTTCCTTTATCTTTCTTTTACCCTGCCTTCCCATTCTCTTCTTCCTATAGTCCCCCGCCCATGTCTGAATCCTAGCTGGGTTTCATATAATTTTTCAATGATACTAATCAACGTTTCCACTTGTCAGTTGTCTCAGTGAGGGTTCCTTTTGCTGTGACAAAACACCAAAAAGCAAGTTAGGAAGCAAAGGGTTTATTTGACTTATAATTCTGCATTGCTCTTTATTATTGAAGGAAGCAAGGACAGGAACTCAAGAATGCAAGGTCCTGGAGTCAGGAGATGATGCAGAAGCCAGGGAGGGGAGCTATTTACTGGCTTGTGTCTTCTGGCTTGCTCTGCCTCCTTCTTATAGAACCCAGGACCACCAGCCCTGAGATAGCACCATGGGCCGAACCCTCCCTCAGTGATCACTAATTGAGAAAGGATTTTACAGCTGGATCTCATGGGGGCATTTCCTCAACTGAAGCTCTCCTTTCTCTCTAATGACTCTAGATTCTGTGAAGTTGACACACAAAACCAATAAAATATAATTTTCTTCCAGCTTTTGTATTAAGAGAATAATTATCTATGTTGTTTAATTCTCTGACCTGGGCTTGATTTGTGCCAGGACTGCTTTGCAGAAGTCACCAAGAGAGCTTGACTCAGGCCTTAATTAAGTCAAAAAGATCATTTTATGTTAGTCAGAGGACACTAGACTATTGTGTGCTCAGAAGAAAGATTGAGTGACAGCTAGAACTGCCAAATCCATATGTAGAAAATAGGAATGAATGTAATTTCTTTTATCTGAAAAATTCCCAGGACACGTGTGGATATTTGTTAGGTATTTAATAAATCCTGGGATATCAGAGGCAGAACACAATCAAATCCTAGGCAGACAGCTCAGGAAATCCTTGATCCTTGAATACAAGGATAAACAGCTGAGCATTAATCACACACCCCTTTAATTCCAGCACAGAGAAAGCCAGGAGTGGTGACCTATACTCTTTATCCCATAACTCCAAAGACAGAACTTCTTCTGTTTATGTGAGTTCAAGGCTCCATACCTTTAATCCTAATCTGGTTGGGATAGGGTATATAAGAGCTGTAGAAACCAGGCAGAAACAGAAGGGACAGGCAGAATCAACCAGGAGTGAGGCTGAGGAATTTGCAAGACAGCTGGGTGAGAATTTACTGTGGTGCTTTCTCTCTCTGATATTTCAGCCTTTTCCCAATATTTGGCTCAGAGTCTACTTTTCTTACAACCCAAATTCATGCTACTACACACATGACCTTCTATAAATGTGCCTTGCCCTATGTCTTAGACACTTTCTTGTTACATAATAAAAAAAAAAAACTCCCACAAAAGCTGAAAGAAGAAAATATTTATAGTTCTATGGGGACATAGTCCACCAGAGCAGTTATACCTGGCAGCAGATGAGGAAGATGTGGCTCAAGAACAGGAGATGCAGTCTACCTTGCATCCCCTCATTCAGGTACAGATAATGGACAAAAAGTTGGTCTGGGATATAAAGCCTTAAGGCTTACCATCTGTGTCTTACTTGATCCTTAAGTAAAGTTCAGTTTACTAAAGGTTCTATAACCTTCCCAGATAGTGCCACCAGCTGAGGACCAAATGTTTGAATACTTGAGCCTTTGGAGGATATTCCATATTCAAACCATAATACTCAGCTAGTATCTTAATTGTTGGAGAAAATATAGCTAGGGAAGTTGGGTGGTAGAATGGGTTGTAATAAGAAATTTTTGGCCTGTCTTTCTGGCCTAGCTCCAAGGCTCAGACCCACTCACAACCCTGCTGCCACTTAGCCCCACATAATCACACAAAGGCTTATATTAATTTCATGCTGATCAGTGTATAGCTCAGTCACATAATTTCCTAATTCTTAACTATTAAACCCATGATTATCCAAATAGCTTAGTATATTTTCTCAGAGCAGCATCTTGGTCTCCTTTCCTTTGTGTCTGCTGGCATCTCTCCCTTATAGCATCACTCTCTGACTTTTCCTCTTAGAGTTTTCTTAGCTCTGCCCACACTTCCTGTCTGCCTTCTGGCCCATCAGCCTTTTATTAAACCAGTAGGAAGGACAAATATTTACAATGTACCAGAATATAATCCCACAGCAATGAGTAAAAGTGCTTTCCTGGTAGAGGGAGTCACAGATACTGATTCTGTGATTAGTCACTGTCTTAGGGTTTCTGTTGCTAGGAAGAGATGCTATGACCATGGCAACTCTTTAAAAGAAAAATTAATTGAGGTGATGACTTATAGTTTCAGAGGTTTAGTCCATTATCATCATGGTAGGGAGCATGGATGTATGCAGGCAGACATGGTGCTGGCTATATTTTTACAAGCAGGAAACAGAAAGTATGAGTGTCATACTGAGGAAAGCTTGAGCAAAAGAGTTAAAGCCTTGCCCCCACTGTGACTTTGTCCAACAAGACCACGCCTACTTCAATAAGGCTACAACACTTCCCAATACGGCCACTCCCTTTGGGGTCCATTTTCTTCAACCCCACCCTGACATCCAAAGACTTGTAGATATATCATAATGCACAAATTTATTTAGTTCAGTTTCAAAAGTCCTATAGTTGATTACAGTTTCAACAATGTTTTAAGTCCAAAGTCTCTTCTAAGATTCATAAAATCTCTTAACTGCAATCCCCTATTAAATCAAAAATTTTTAAAGAAACTACATGCTTCAATTATACAGTCTCACTGGATATACATTACCATTCCAAAACACAGGGAAGATGGCATAGTGAGGAAGTACTGGACCAAAGCAAGACTGAAAAACAGTCGGGCAAACTCCAAACTCTGCATCTTCATGTGTGATATCAAAATGCTCTTCAGATCTCCAACTCCTTTCAGCTTTGTTGACTGCAACACATTTCTTTCTCTTGGGCTGGTTCCACTCCCTGTTAGTAGCTTTCCTTACTCAATATCTCACAGCTCTGGTATCTCTATTATCTTGGTGTCTGCAGGGAAATCCAGGTTTCACCTTTATAGCTCTCTCTAGGTCTCCATTAAGGGATACTTCTGACACATGCCTGGTCTTAATGGCTTCCCCCATTTCTCCTTGACTCTAAACCCAGAACCATGTGACCTAAGCAGCCTACTTCTGATGCTTGCTGGGGCTAGAACATGGTTCCTTGGTTAAATTAAACCTTCACCAGGTTCCTGTTTTCAGTGGGTACCTTTACTGTCTATGCTTGTCTGTGCTTGAACTTGCTCTGTAGACCATGCTGACCTCAAACTCAGAGATCTGCCAGCCTTTGCCTTCCAAGTGCTGGAGGCATGTCCCACCACACCCTGCTGTAAGTGTTTCTTTAATTTCTTTTCACAAATTAGAAGCTTAGCTTGGTGGGATCTTGCCCTGAGATTGCCACTTTCTTTATTCCATTTCTTGATCTGTTTTATCTCTTTGAACACAAGACTTAGTTTAGATCCATTTCCTGGTGCTCCTTTTCTCAATCTGTACATTTTACATTTTTATTTGCTCAGTTTTTTTTCATTATAAATCTTTATCAAAATTAACACTAATAATCACACAACAGAGTCTATACTAGGCTGTTTTGAGATTTTCTCTGCATTGGAATTAATAAAAAACTATTCACTTTAGCTAGGGACAAACAAAAGCAGCCAAGTTCTTCACCAAAATATCACAAGACTAGACTCTAGGCCACATACTGACATTCTTCTCCTCTGAAACCTCTTGAACCAGGCCCCCACAGTTCAAACCACACTCAGCAGCACTGTCTTTCATGCTCAAGCATTCCACTGCTTTCTTAACCCAAACTCTCAAAGTCCATACTAGTCCATTAAAAACATGATCTGATTTATCAACGAAATACCCCAGTCCATGGTATCAACTTCTGTCTTAGTTAGGGTTTCTATTGCTATGAAGAGACACCATAACCATGACAACTCTTATAAAGAAAAAACATTTTTTGGGGATAGTTTATGTTTTCAGAGTTTCAGTCCAGTCCATTGTTATCATTGCAGGAAACATGGTAACCTTCAGGCAGACATGGTGCTGACTATATCTTGACATGCAGGCACTGAGAAGGGGACTGTTTGATTGATTGTGGCTTGAGCATATGAGACCTGAAGGCACACCTCCACAGCATCACATTCTCCAACATGATCAGACCTATTTAAACAAAGCCACACCGCCTAGTAGTTCCATTCCCTCTAGAGGCCATTTTACTAGTAGTAGATATAATTTTGTATTTAGGAAATATAAACCAAAGGTATGAAGTACACTGTTCCAAGGAACAGGGTCCCAGTAAGATTCAGCAATAGGCATCCTTTAGTCAGATAGCCTATTTTCAATAAGTAGTCTATTTGTCCTCCTACTGAGCATAAGTTGGTTCAGTCTTACTACGAAAAGAGCAAATCTGCCCCATCCTCAGTCTCTTCTTGCAGATTTTTTTTTTTTGTAATTTAGACACTTGTCTATGTCATAGGAACATTTTAATTTTCTGAAATCTGCTATTTTCCTTTTGGGTCTTTTTCTACTGGCTCTGAAAGCCATTGTAAAGAAAGAAAATTAACTTTTCTTCCTAGTCTCCCATTTGCATTTTGCTTATTCGGCTACTCTTCTGCCAGATCTCAGCACTATTAAAGAATATTTTGTTATTCTACTGCAAGCATCTGAAGTTTTAGGAAACAATATTCCTGCACTTATCTCTCTCCATACTATTGACTTAGTCTCTCAGCATTGACTCCATCATCTGAGTCCCTCTTTTAGAGCTGGTACTGGATCTGCACATATTTCTGCTTTGCCAGTTGTTGGGATCCAGCAGTGAAAAGTGATAAAAAATCTTGAAGGACTGTAGGACACAGTGGCTGGCTCTTCTGCTTGTTTACAATTTTCCTGTAACCAACCCTATCAATGCATTTCAATTCCCACACCCCACAGCTTCCTCTCACACATTGCTGACAACTTGACATGACCTGTCATTGTTTTTTTCATTTACTAAGAACTTATTTCACTACTTTCTAATACTAACTCCTTCCCTGTGGGAACAACATTTGAGAAACAAGAGAAGCATAAAGATTGGTTCCTAACTGAAAATGCCTCTAAGGCTTGGCTTCTCCCATTTTTCTCTCCAAAGCAGTAACAGAGTCTGCAAAGTTGAAATTATTTTAGAATTGGCAAAGTCCAAATGTTGACATTGAAGATGTGTGATCTGTATAATTGGAGAGATATTTACCCATGGGCAATTTTAATTACAAGAAGCTTCCAAAGCACAGAGTTTTGGAGAAGTTTATATATGGGAGTTTTATCCAAGAGAAGATTGTGTTTACAGAGTAGTATCTGCTGTTAGTCTAGTCACATGGGTACTCTACATCTCAGTCTAGATCACACACGCCAGTCTAGTCTTAGAAGAATATGATATGACTCACTGTGATTCTTACTTCTGCATGACTTTATTAGGAATAATATCTTTAAGAGTTAGCTGAGATGAGGCTGGTTGCATACTCTTATCTCCCAGGGACAGATTCACTCCCTTCTGTTCCTTATTCATTTTATTTATGAATTAATTCACCTAGCATATTTCTGTCCCTACATTCATTATTTTAGTTCATTTATTTTGCTAATTTCCCTTTAGATTTGTGTTTGTTCTGGATACAATTCTAAAATGAGATACATAATGAGAAAATTAAAAGGGCACCAAGTTCAAGGAGCTCTGCAGAGAAGTGGGAAAGTTCTGTTTGAATTAAGTCTGGACATTAAGAGAAATAAGTGTGATGAGATTTAGGTCTTGTAATGATAGAAGATCATGGAAAGATACACAGATGTATATAGATGAAAGGATATAAAATTATTATATGTGTGTGGTCTGTTTGGCTTAAGGCTAAGGCATACTGGGAAATAAGAATGGTAAACAACAAGATGCAATGATCCTTTGGAAAGAACAAGAAATGTGCCTATTTATATATACCTATGTATATTGCTTTTAAAGTATGTTGCAGACACCACGATGAAAACTCAGACTATTAAAATTAAACAATAGCTACTAACATGGCCAAGAGGCTCTGCTCTTCATTCACTCTCATCAGTCAGTGAACATAAAGGAGTATTTAAACAACTGGTGAAATACCCATTTATCCATTCATTCCATAAGTGTTTTTCCTAACCACAATTAGTGGGAATATCTAATGAACTCCATAATTATAATAATAAATAAGACTGCCTTCAGTCTTATCCCACAGTCTGACTCCAGAAACAAATGATTAAATATGAATTTCCAGTGACTTGCTATTAGCATTGTTACTGAGTAAGTATTGACTGCTCTGGGAAGCTATAAGCAATGTCAATGAAGGTTCAGGACAGGATTCCAAAAAAAGCAGATGATATAGATTAGCTATCTAGTAGGAGGTCATGTGACTAGGATGAACGAGTGATCAGTGAGTGCTCCATGGGAAAAATCCAACATTTGTCATTTTGGGAATCCTCAGATAGCTTAGGATTTTGACAAATGGAGAAGTTTCTCATGAGTCAATTATGGGTGTGGTTAAAAGGTTGCAGAGATACACAATTAGGAAACTTCATAAGGTTTTTTATGTCATGGGAAGCCCTGTATCTGGTTTAGTGAAGGGCCGACATTAGGAACAGATGACAGTAAAGACAGATAACTCCTTAAAGATTTGGGGTCTGAGGTAATAAGGTGGTGATTAGGCAGGGTGGTAGCTAAAAACAGGTAAAGAGCAAGAGAAGAGTATACTCATTTCTGTTTTGTTTTTTTTTGAATTATTGCTTAATTCTTTAAAAAATGCAAAGTGCCCTGTGATTGATACTTCACCTACTGAAGTTTCTGTCCTCTGAAAATGGAAGTACAGGTACCACTTACCAAAATTAGAAGGACACTATTGAGCATATACTCAAAGGATGCACATTCATACCCCAAAGGTATTAGCTCAACTGTGTTCATAGCAGCACTATTTGTAATAGCAAGAACCTGGAAACAACCTAGATACCCCTCACCTGAAGAATGGATTAACAAATTGTGGTATATCTACACAATGGAGTACTACTCAGCAGTTTAAAAAATGACATCCTAAATTTTGCAGGCAAATGAATGGATTTGGAGAATATTCTCCAGAGCAAGGTTTCACAAGCCCAGAATGATAGACATGGGTTGTACTCACTCATATGTGGATTTTAGACAAACAGCAAAGAATACCCAAGCTGCAAACCACAATCCCTGAACAGCTTGGGATCAGAAGAAACTTAAGAGAGACATTCAGGGATTCCCCTAGGAAGAGAAAATAGAGAAGATCTCCTTAGCACTATTAGGAGCTAAGGGGCTGCACCCAAAAAGAGGTGGGAACAAATCATGAGACAAGGAGATGGCTGAGTGAGAACAGCAACAAAAAGGGAGAAAGAAAGCGATGGAGATCTTAATAGAGGAAGCCAATGTGAGACTGGAAAGAGACCAGTGCTTGTGAAACCTCCAAGAACTCACAGGATGTCCATGGATAGGTCTCCAACCAATAATGGAGGGGGTGCCTAGACAGAACTTCCCCTAGGATCAAATGAATGACCACCCTAAGTGTCATCACAGAACCTTCATCCAACAATGAATAGAAGTGGAGGCAGAGATCCATGGCTGAGCACTGGGCTGAAAGCAGGGGAGGAGAGTCTGTATGAGCAAGGGGATAAGGATTATGAGGAAAATTCCCACAATGATGGCTGGCTGGACCTCTGTGGAGCTCACTGAATCAAGAACAGCCAGTAGGGAACCACAGGGAAAAGGAGCTAGGCCCTCCAAGGGCAGGCAACTGTCCATTGGCATGGGCAGTATGTGGAGCCTCAAGGGTTGGGATCAGACTGTGTTCCTGTGTGTGGTCTGGTGCCTCGAAGTCCATTCCTTTTAGAGGAACACCTAACCAAGTCTTGACATTGGGATGAGGAAATCAGACTTGCCTGGAGTGGCTGCATGACGCTGAACTGACCCACCTTGGGACTTCTTGCCCTTTTTTTGGGAGTGGATAAGTGGATGGGGAGGAGGGAGGCTGAATGCTGACTGGCAGGGATTAGTCAAAGAGGAGGGAGGGAGATCAGTGTCATGCATGGATAAAAAGGCTTTATTTTATATATAAAATTAAATTAAAAAATTGTTGTGTTTATTCACTGACAGTTTCATACATGTATAACATGAAATTTGATTATTATAACTTTCCCCTACTCTCCTTCCCACTCTATTATCCACCTACTTTCTACAAATGCTCTTCTCATGACTTTTTGTAGAAATTTTGTTTTGTTTTGTTGAGAAGTACTGAGTCTGACTATGATCATCTGTGTGATCATAGATTTAGAAATATCTACTGTAGCCTAATGAGTAGCTGCCTCAGGTGGTATACTTTATGGCAACAATGGCTTCCCCGTCCCTAGAATTCTTCAATAGTTAATAGCTGAGCAGGGAAGGAGGGCCTTTGTAGGCTCCTCTCTAATCCATGATTGACTATTGATAGGCCCATTCTTTTCAGGCAACCCTAGGCACTGTGAGGTCATGATCAGTAAGTATTTTGAGTCCTGAGCAATGGGTTTCTCCACCAATGCAATAAGCCAAATCAAGTCATATTAATAAGACCAGGTTTAATCTTAGCAAAGCACTCCCCAGTAATCTGGGAAAAGGAAGAAAAATCACAAGACAAGTATAAGGACTAGAGTTTAAATACCCTGTAGGCATGGTCTTAAGCAGCTCCAGGAAAGGAGCTGTAGCTTGGTGGGCTTTCTGAGGGGCAAGGTTTGGAGAAGTAAGGAGGGAGGCTGAAGCAGAACAACAGAACAATGATTACACAGGCTGTGTTATGCCCAGAAGATAACATTTCTCATCTTCTCCTTATCTTTTTGTACGTTATTCTTCTATTGCTACAGTAACATCATGACTGAAAGTAATTTATAGAACAAAAGTTTGTTTGGGCTTATGGTTCTAGAGGGCTAGAGTTCATAATGGCAGGAGAGAAACTGCAGTAGGCAATAGAAATAGGAAGCTGGTTGACTACATTTACATCTATATGCAAGAGCAGAGTGAGAATAGAAAGTACAGCAAGTCTATGAACTCCCAAAGCCTGTTTCCGGTGACATTCTTCCTCCAGCAGGGCTGTACCACCCGAAGGTTCCATGGTTTCCTCAAACAGCATCACCAAGAGGAGAGCAAGTGTTCTAGTCATGAACATTTAGGGGACACTTCTCGTTCAAATCACCAACCTTTTGTTGATTAGTTGGTGCTGCTTTTATTAGTCTTGTGAATAAACAGTAAATATGCTTTAAGAAGGAAAGAAATAGAGGTCTGCTTAGCTGAAAGTGTGTTATGTTGAATTTTACAAACTTTGCAAGTATATGCACAAGAAAAAAGATGAAGCTTTAAAGTAAACCTCAGGAAACAAACACCTTTGAGCTAAGGACTTTCCCTTATAAAGTAGTAACCATGCTCTCCTCCCCTGTCTTCCTTCCTCATTGTCTTCTTGCTTTGCCTCCCATTGAATAAAGATTAGTCTTAGAGCTCTCAGTAGCTGAATAACAAAATTTATTTTTCTTTATACACTAAAAAACAAATTAGAATATATGTATATCATTGAGTCAGGCTGATTGTATATATTTTTATCAGGCTGATTGTATATATTTTTATCAGGCTGATTGTATATATACTGCTGGTCAGGCTAATTTTATATATATATCTGCATATATATGCAGATATATATATGTATATATACATATATGCTGCTGGTCAAAGTAACAGTACTCATATCCACTCATTATTTCCTAAGCATCTCTCTGCAGGAAGTCTCATCATGGGCATATGGAGGGAAATACATACAATTCATAGACTTTTTAAAGAGCATGTATTTGCACTGAAAAATATTAAATGAAGAAAGCATGAACTATGTGTGCCACATATGTGAATTTACCTCAAATATTCTGAGAAAGACTTATTTAAAAGATCAGTGATGCGAGAGCTGTTTGGGTCAAAAGGCTGCATCACCTCACAGTGGGATTGTTGAAAAGTTCCCTTTGTGGTGTGTAGGCATTTTTTATCTGATTCACTTCTAGGAACACAGAAAACATATGAGGGCCCTGCATCCCATATAAGATGTTTCTGCAGCACCCAGAGCTTGGTGGGAAGCATCAGCACCCAGACTAAAAGCTGGGAGACCTCAATGGGGGCTTCAAGAATAATAGTGGAGGACACAGTCTCAGACGACAATAGTAGCTGGAGCACTCCAGATAATCTACAGTGGAATTATTGTAATATTTCCTATATTGCATTTTACTCTATTTCCTTTACTTTTCTTAGTAAAAGATAATAAAATCTTACTACTGAAAATAACAATCATAATCTACTTCATAACCTGTTGAAACTATTATTTGCACCCAAGATCTTCTCAGAGAGCTTTGCACCTTCTTATTTCAGTATAACAAGGAGATTTAATATTAATATGCCTTTTCCTATTTCATACTTTATATGTTCCTCTAGCAGATTATTGTGTTTTTCAAGCAATTTCAACATTAATTAACAAAAACTATGTAGGGCAGAAAGAACTGGCCAATCAAGATATAGAAACAGATAACCGAAAATGTCAAACTCATCTTAAACATTGAGGGACATTTTTATTTTATTAATTTATTTTTATTATTATATTTAAAAAGTTTTTCCCACATCTACCACTACTCCCTCTCTTTTCCCTTCTCCCCACCAAATTCCTCCATCCCTTCACCAAGGAGGTCAAGAAATCCCAAAGTGTGTCAGTTCCATCTGGTCTGCATATCCAGTTAAGGTAGGCCCTTGTCCTTCATCCAAGTAACAAGGCTGAGTAAGGTGTTCTAGAGAGGCACATTTTTAAAGACAAATGATTATAAGATTTCTTAGTCACCAGTTCTATTTCAGAAAAACCAATCATTGTGGCTAGTTTAGATTTATGTATGTATGTATGTATATATGTATGTATGTACATATCTATCATCTATCTATTTATTGTTTATGAGTGTTACATATATTCATGTTCACTATGTACATACCTGCTGCCATTACAGGCCAGAAGAGGATTTAGATTTTCTGAAACTGGTATTACATACAGATGAATGTTAATTGTTACATGAGTCCTGGAAAATAATCAGAATCACATTGCAATTACAGCATGTGATATCAACCTCAGCCATCTTTCTAGCCCTAGAGTGGATATTTTTTTAAAAACTTACTTTGTTTTAATTCAGTTCACCAACTAACTGGTGTGGTGTGGTGTGGTGTGGTGTGGTGTGGTGTGGTGTGGTGTGGTGTGGTGTAGTGTGGTGTGGTGTGGGGTGTGTGTGTGTGTGTGTATGTGTGTGCCTATTTGAATATTTGTGGCTGCACATGTGTGTGGGTATGTATGCAGGTTGAAAACTGATGTCTGGTTCATCTTCCATTGTTAGTATTTAACTGGAGCACAGACTGTCACTGGATTCATGGCACAAAATTTGCAGCCAGTCTAACTAGCCAGCTTGCCCTGGAGATTACCTGTCTTTGCCTCCTGAGTGCTAAGATTATGCACTCTTGGATTACATGATTCTAGGGATCTGAATACCTCTCTTTAGTTTTGTGTAGTAAGGCCCTATCTACTCCACTGAGCCATTTTTCTAGCTCTTAAATGACTTTAACAGAAGTCATGGGCCACCTTTCAGGGAAAGTAGAGGCTAGGTGCATGGTCCATTCACCTTTCCGGCCATACAGGTGTTGTTAACAAAGGTATTTTCATTTGTATTCAGAGGCTGCCTTTTCCTCTTTGGAAGGTCAGCAAATCTTCGCTGCTTTGTGTTCACCATACCCAGAAATGGCCACTTCTTAGCACAGCCATGTTTATTCCAGTTCAGTCACTGCCAACCTCTGAGCTGGTCTCTTGTCTTTAGTACTTGCCTATTATGGTTTATTCCTCACATTATTTCAAAGTAATCCTGGTAAGTTAAATCAGATAATCCACTCTACATAAATCATCTTTCCTCTTACTCAAAACACCTTGCAATGCATTCTCAGGCATAGAACCCAACAGACCCACTCTTGTCTCTGTTCATTATCACCTTTGTCATTCTCTCCTGTCCTGTGGGCTTCAGGCTCCTCCTCACTCACTCAAAGAGTCTTCACTAGGCTGAGATCCTCCACATGTGACTGAACACATATGACATGGATTATCCTACACAGCCCATGGATCTGCTTTGATGTCACCTCCAGGCTGAGGGGTGTCCCCAAACACTCTAGTTATCTTTACCATCTGCATCATGCAGTTGCACACTTCGTGTTTTTTCTTAACACTTACTGAACTCTTAAGATGGATTGCTGACTGATGGATGGATTGATATGTCAGTTACACCATACAGATTTCTAGGGACAGGGACTGGTTATTTAGTACATAAGTAGATTCCCTCAGACACAGACTGTGCCAGGTCAGTTTTTCAAAAGTATCTCCCTCCCTCTCTTCTTTCTATCTATAGCAGAGCTTTTCCACTGTTGTAATGTTTCTTGCTATCTTTCCTGGGTCAGCAGGAAGGGGATGGAGGTATAGGGCAAATTCCCAAGTCTAATGGGTAATTAATAGGAGGTTTTTGTTTATTTGCTTGCTTTTTCAATACAGGGTTTTTCTATATAGCCTTGGCTTTCCTGGAACTCACTTTTTAGATCAGGCTTGCCTCAAATTGAGAAGTCCACCTGCCTGTGCCTCCCAAGGGCTGGGATTTAAGGTGTGCACTACCACTGCCTGGCCCCAATGAAGATTTTTAACTAATGTATCTTCCCTGTGGAATAAACATGTTTCTCACCAAAGTTCAAGCATCCTCTTAGCAGCTGTGGTCCACATTTGATAGTCTCTTTATCATTGGTGTCCCTTCTCAAAGAGACAAATGAATTACAAGCTTTCAGTAGGACGGGATGCTGTAATTTAAAATGTACACAAAATACGTAGCCTATAGAAATAGTTACAAAAGTGGTATTGCAGTTCAGTTGTTCTTGATAAAAATATAATAAGGTTTCTGTCACTTTGGCTGTTTGAACTTAAGTATGTTTACTCACTGCTCCAGGTTTATTAATGTTGACTATAACAGCCTTTCATAAGAAAAGGACAGGGTGAAAAACTAAGAAAATTCAAGAATAACAAATGCACAATATCTGCAGCTTGAAGTGTCTTCACTATCCATGATGGCTGGGCTGAGTGGGAAACTGTGGGTACCTAGTCATATGTCTAACATGCAGGGATGGGAAGAGACAGAATTCACAGCAGCACAAAGATTTCCAAAGTCTTCACTGGGGCAGACCTGGGCTTACCACCTCACTGCTTCATAGCATACCTCAGGACAGTGGAGGTTCATGTTTCAGCAGTTGCCACATGCAGCTTACCAGATGGATACAGATTTTGCTAACAGTTGAAGCTGTGAGAATGGCTGTACCCAAATTGTCTCCAAAACTAGGGAAACCACTGGAAGAATCAACGTTGAGCAAATTCAGATGAATCATTCAAATGATTGGCATTGTCAGGATTTTCTATCATCCTGTCTTCTCCTCCTTTCTCTTTCAACCTTCCTCTCTTCCTTTCTCCATCTCTCCCTCTATTTGTTATTTTCCTTTCTCCTTTTGTCCCCAGCTCTGTCTTTTTCTCTGGCACGCCATACCCAGATTATGGTTGCCTTAGGTTAGATCTACTTTCAAATTTACCTTTACTCTCGTGAAACCAAGAGTCAATGCCAATGCAGTGTAGAGAGTTCTGTTTCAGAAGGTTGTCCTCAGTGATTTTTGGAAGTGTCAGAGAGCTCTGCTGTTGCCTGAGGTTGGCTCACATGTCTATTCTTAAACAAATACCTATGGCTGAGGAAATTAGAACAGTAGGACACCTGCAACAGCTGAGGGAAGCAATTGAGACCCAATTTCAAACTATATTATAGTTTTGATTTTGTTATATAATGGGGGAGATCACTTACTTCCAAAAGTTAAGCAAATGAAAAGGACTCATTCAGATATTATCAACAATAATAATGAGTAGATTTCATTGTATATAATTTATTTTTGTCATTTCACAAAGTTGGCAAATGCTATTTAGTCATTATCCAGTAAGATTAGTCTTCAGAAGCTGAGTAACCGGGTGATCTCAACAACTGTTGTGCGAATGGGGACCTGGGACAAGAGGCTCAGATCTTTTACCCGAACACTTCACCCTTCAGAGTCCTCACTTGGAGCCAAGGCATTCAGGCATGCCTTCCTGCTCTTCATTTCATCCCCTCTGCTCCAGTTTTTAGGGAAAAGTGGTAGCATTTGATACTCAAACTTTCAGAGGCTGGTGGTCCTGGAAGGAATCCCAAACCAGCATCTGGGAGATCTGCTGCACACCCAGCTCTGGCTGTAACAGCTGTGCCAATCGGTTCAGACACTGCTAGGCTGCAGGTCCCTCATCTATAATCAGGAAGTTTATTTTCAGCTTTAATAATCTGTGATTATTATTTCCGTTTACTGATGGAGTAACTAATTACTTCATTATAGAATTTTTCAAGACCAGTTACCTCCTGTTTGGTTCAATTAGCAAAACGCCAACATGATTGTCATTGATTTTGATGGTTGGGCTGCCAGGGAAGAGGCCAATGGGGATATTTCGGGATCTGAAGCAGAGCTTGTATTTGTAATTCTGAGGTGGTAGATAAAGAAGCAGAGCTTGTTCTGTTCTTTAGAAAATATCTTGTTTACAAAATACCCACTTCTTCTTGTCTCGCATACTGCCAGGGCCCTGGGACTTCTTTGCTTTTCTCTTCATGTAAGACCAAGAGAGGAAGGGCCAGCCATAGCAAGAAGTATGCCTTGTCTCTTGTCCCTGAGCAGAGAAACACAGAACATCAGAGGGACCATGAATTTTACAGTTCCTTTAGGCTAAGCCTTTGGATTATAAGCAACATGTACTGAATATCCCAGTTTGTAGTCTTAGAAAACAGAATACCATCAGCTTTTTCTTTCATCTTTGATCTTTCACATTCATCTTTGTGACTTTGGGGGAGTTACTTAATTCTTTTAAGACTTACTTATTATTATTATTCTTTTTAATATTTAAAACAGAGCAATGATAGTATCAACTTTTAGCCTGTGTGAGTGTGGGGACAGTTAATGAGCCACTCTTAACAAAGTCCATGCTGTAATCCACACAACCTGGACATCTGTTATGTTCTATGATAAAAGACACTTTGAAGATAGAATTAAAGATTTTGCTTGCTGGAGAAATGGCTCAGTGGTTAAAAGCATTTGTTAATCTTCTAGAGAACTGGATTTTGGTTCTTAGGCCAGCTCAGGTTGCTCACAACTGCCTGTAACTGCAGATTCTGACACCCAAGACCTCTGTGCCTACTTGCACATATACTACATACATATAAATAATAATAAAATCAATGTTAAAAGAGAAGACCACATAGTTGATTCTGTAAGTCATATCTTTTTGGTGTTCTGTTCTCAACCTCTTTGGCCCCTATAATCCTTGCCCTCTTCTGCTGGGTTCCCCTTGCTCCACCCAGTGTTTGGCTGTGGGTCTCTTCATCTGCTCCTATCAGTTTCTAGATGATGCCCCTCTGATGACAGTTGGGCTACACTGATCTGTGAGTGGAAAAACATGGACCCTATGCGGATCTGATCGAGGTCCTTTGCACACACCTTATGGTTGTGTAACTGTCTTTGTGAAACTCCCAGCAATAGAAATGAGGGGGTGTCTCTGGCTCCTACGCATGTACTTGGGACCCTTTTCCTCCTATTGGCTTGCCCTATCTAGCCTTGGTATAAGGATCTGTGACTAGTCTTATGGTTTCTTGTTAGGCCATGCTTGGTGAATATTGCTGGAGGCCAACTTCTTGAAATGGAAACAGGATGAGTGGATCCTGGGGGAAAGTGAAAAGGAGGAATGACTGGGAGGAGTGGAGGGAGGGCCACCTACAGGCAGGATGTAATGTATAAGAGAAGAATAAAAGAAAAGAAAGAAAAAAAGAAAAGAACATACCCTGTAAGCATTTCTTATCTGTCAGATACCATCTCAGGGCATTTTGTTCATGACCTGACTTATTCTTCACAACTTTTTGAATGAGATTCTGGCACATTCATTTTGCAGATGAATTAATTGAAGTCTATTGAAGTCAGGCTATTGGCTTCTAGACATTTGAATCTTAGTGACAGTCTTGAGACTATCACATGTTCTTTTTGTCACTAATAGACAACGTTAGCTGTTGACCTGAGTCCCATGTGTGATAGCTACCTGGAGTTAGTTCATAGGACTCCATTTTCAAGGCAATGTCATTTCCTGGCTAGGTTGAAATGCTGCAACTCTGTGGTATGGATGTTGCATTTTCTATTTGTAGGACCATGAAAACTTAAAGAAATGCTGGCCTTGCCTACTCACACACAAAACTACAGAAGCGAGGGAAGCCATAGAAGCTGAGGACCAAGGCCCCGCTTTCTCAGTCTTCATATTGCTTCCACACCAAGTTAAGAAGGTGGTTATAATAATGATGTCTATGATAATATAATCATTTTCTTGCCTCTCGTGCCCCTTCCATACCCTTTCTCATCCTCACTTATATAATTATCATATAAGTATCAGTACTGGTTTCCATGATAGGGTATTTTGTGCCCTTGGTGTAAAGAATAATCTACAGAAATGAGCCAATATGGAGCAATATGGACTCCTGGGAAATAGGGTAGTTCTTATAACTGCCACTAATGTGTCCTGGAACTGACTGTCAAAGTACAGGTGAGCATTTGTGCTCTGAGAACCTGCACTGAAAACAGAATATCTGAATAAAGTGGCTTGGTTTAGAGTTAGTCTAGAACTCTCAGTTCCTTATGGCACTCAGAAGCTTTGGCTTTTTGGGAAGTACTATTCCATCTGTGAGCCCCAGTTTTCACTTTTATAAAAAGTACAGGCCGTTCCAATCTTGACTATTTGGGGAATTATGAGTCCATACAAACAGAGGCGGCTACAAGAATATAAAACTTTAGTTCATGGGTCCTTATATCTTTCCATGTTATCAATAATCTCCAGGTGTGGCCTCCAGCATGTCCTGGGACCTGTAAGTCATGAAATCTTCATTTTTAGCTTGTGTGTCTCCAAGTCAATGGAAGGGAAGTCTGCCTGAGAGATAGTTGAATAAATCAAAACTTTACATTAGTACAGATGTTCAGAGTCTACATTCAAGAATAGAGAGACTGACAACTCTAAACACATCTATGTTACATCATGTAACACCAAACATCTCATAATGCTGGGATGCTGGGATGCTGGGATGCACGGGAAAGTAAGACCATAGTACAATGACATTGGCAGTTCTGCAGCTCTGAAGCCCTGAAAGCCCTAGTGATTCCAGTAATTTGCCACACTTTGTATGGCTTCAGTGATTGATGAGACAGAAATGATGAGAGAATAAAGAAAGGACAGACACACAGACATATGTACAGAAAAGCTGGGGTCAGGCGGGATGGCCTAGCTCTGATGGAGAGCACTAACTGCAGCCCTGAAGTTCAATATGCTTGTTGTATACAAACAAAAGAAGAGTGGGTTTTGCTAATCACAGTAGGAGATCTCTGAATGGAACAGTCTCAGGTGGCAGACATCCTGGTGGAGGAAGCTGTGGCTGATAGTTTTTGTACACACTAGCAAACAGTTCCTTAAAAAAATTATATTTGAACCATGGGAAAGCTTTGCCATTCCTCTGTACCTCATCTGTAAAAGACTTTGCCACTTTCATAAGGCTGAGGCATTGGTGTAGTTGATATGGCTGTGCCCATGCTTATAACACTCAGGGATTTTTCTGATCAACACATTAATAGAAAACTGTTTTGTAGGAGATTGTCAGTGAAGGTCTTTGGAACCATATTTTTAAATAGAGAGCTGAAACATAGAGCTAGCCTTACAGAATTCTAAGAGAATATATGAAGTAAGGAAAATGTATATTTCAATGCCACAAACTTTGCTGCCCTTTCCTCCTATCCTGGGTACTCCATGTTGTGATTTATGCTCCTGCTATTGTATTTTGGTAGCTAGGTCCTAATCTGTGAAAATCTGTTCTTAAACCTCTTCTGAGTAAGTGGCTTCAACATGTACGCTTTATTGGGGTTTCATTTTATCATTCTCAATCTTAGGCAGTGAATGTAAACATTTCTTTAAGGAGATTTTCTTCTAAAGAATGAAAATTGAGGTTCCATAAAAGATGATTAAAATCTCATAGGCAAAGCAAACTCAACATTTCCCAAACTGAGCTCATTAACATTTTTCTGCTCAAATTATCTTCTTTTCCAGTGTTACCCTTCAGAGGGAAATCTTAAGATATTAATCTGGGCAGAGGTAGAGTTCAGGGTTACCTTATTATCCTCTCTAGTTAATGCTCAAACCTTGTGGCTTCTGCCTCCATCACAGTGAACATGGGCAGGATAGCAAGAGCTCTTCCAGGAAGGCATTCTGTTACCCTGGTGATAGTCTGAACAGCTGAGGCATGTTCAATCTTGTGCATTCAAACAGAACTTCAAATGAACACACACTCATC
This sequence comes from Sigmodon hispidus, assembly GCA_004025045.1. Lineage (NCBI taxonomy): Eukaryota > Metazoa > Chordata > Mammalia > Rodentia > Cricetidae > Sigmodon > Sigmodon hispidus. The sequence continues at coordinate 209,636 of PVIH01001663.1, forward strand.
CCTTTGGGATTCACACACCCTTCAGCAGTCTTTTCCAAATGTTATCCATGCACAACGATGTCAAATGCATGCAGATTTTAGGCAAAACTGCAAAGAAAGAAGGGCTCTGCATGAAGACCTTGAAGAAAGTTGCTAAGGGAATTGTACACACATTGCCCTTCCTCCGGGCTCAGAAGAAGCAAATATAATCTGTTGAGAAATGCATTAGTAAGCTTAACAAAGAGCAAAGGCAATACATGAGATTTCAGAGGGGAAATTAATTAAGCCAAACTAAAATTAATGGTTTGGGCTTTGAGATCTTGCAGGGAGTCTTGGCAATGGAGAATTGGAGCAGATAAAGAAGCCTTGCTAGCAGAGAACTGATTCAATGGCCAAGATTAACTATCAGTCACCATCTAATTATACAGTCTGGGCAACTACCCTGCCAGTGCCTCCAACATAGGGATGAGAAAAGGCTGTTTTTGGAAGCTGAGGAGGTCTTGGTTTTAATTTTCACCTAAAACATAAAATAAAAGGCTCCCCTTAGTCTTTTTATAATCATTATTTATCATTTTAATCATTCTCAAGGGTTGTTATCTTCCAGATTGCTTCCTATTTCCTTGTCAAATAAGCTTTTTACTCCCCTGTACTGTGAATATAATAATCACAGGTGTATTCCCAATGGATACACAGTTTAGACCAGGTGGAATACAGCATGACAAGTCTTGATTCAATTCACCTATTTAGATGACCTATGCAAAGGACAGAGCTTAAGGTTCTTCACTTTTGCTGATGGCGTCGGTCAAGCAAGGACAGTATGATCTGGCTTCAAGCCATCTCCTTCTCTAGGATTCCTCAGAGCAGAGAATTAATTTGAGTTCACTTCCTAGATCTTTACACTCATGTCAGAAGTTTTAAGCAAGCTTTTAGTTTTCTGAGTAATAAGCAAATGGAACTTAAGATTTAATGTGGATTCTTCTATAGCACAATGTCTTCCATGCCACTGAAGTGTGAAGGTACTGATCCGTGAGGAGAAGCTTTTCTTTGTGGTTTCTTTGATTCAACTCACAGTTCCATTAAGAGTATCTCAGAATAATTTTAGCAATGATACATGAGGTCCTTTATGGTACATGGTACATGAATCTTTGATTTGATCTTACCTTGTAAAGTGAAATAAACATAAGACTATTACTTTTAATGCTAACTGCATTGACCTAGCTTGTAATCTTCTTTCATATTGCTCCCCACCACCTCAGGGGAGAGGGTTTTACAGTTTAAAGTATGGATTTCCCCAGACCATTTCTATTGCCCATGTTTATGAGCTCACACCTACTTGTGACTTCAGTTCTAGGGCAATCCAATGCCTTTTGCCTCTGTGGGTACCTAAATTCTTACACACACACACACCACACACACACACACACACACACACACACACACACAGTAGTCGTTATACTTGCTGCCTGATTAATATGAAAAGTAAATATGATAGTTTATGTAAGTATGAAGCATACTATTTGGCACACTGTAACATGTGAGTAGCAAGCTCTCAGTCCTCTGATCAAGATTTCTATTTCTGAAAATTTTCTTCCCCACAACCCCTGATATTTCTTAAACTTGTTGACATCTTACCTCTTGCAAGAAGTTGCTCCTTGTCTGATCCCAGATCATTTCTTTTTCACCCTATTATTCCTTTTTATAATGGTAGGACTCTGTCTATTGACCATTGTACTGCTACAGATGATGTGCAAGCAGTGACGTTTGGGTGGACAAGGCTCATTTATTCTTAGATGTCACTAAATATTCAGAAAAATCACACATTTTTTTTTTTGTCCTCAGAGGGACCATGATAAATGGGAATCTCCTGAGCCTATAGAAAATAGCTAGAGGTTTTTAGAATATTCTTTATTATTAATTGAATCTATGACAATATAAGTTATAAGGGACATGACATGGACAAATGCTGGGAAGCTTAGGTGAGCTCAGCTCACTATATGTTTCTTTTTACATTTATTTTCATGTCAATCAATCCCAGGGATTCATGTATTTAAAATGTTAATGTATATAAGTTATACCCAGGAGTTCTCTTAGGACATTTACAAACCTACTCCATTACTTTCTGCCCACCACCACCTTCACTCACTAATCCCCTTCTTCTTGCCTGTCCACATCATTCTCCCTGTTAGTTTCAAATCCCTAGTTTTATTTTTGAGCTTCATAGATGAAGGAAAATCTACAATTTTTTCTGTGTAGCAATGACTTATATCACTTAACATGATGGTCTCCTGTACTATCCCTTCAATGACACAGTCTCATTTCGGACCAGAAACCTCATACAACACTTTATGACTGAGTAAATTTCTGATCTATTTTCAGTTTTTTTATTCATTAATCTAGTGATTGAAACCTGGGTTGCTTCTATAATATGGTTCTAGTGAACATTATTGTAATAAATATGAATGTGCACGTATGTCTATAGTAAGGTGACTTTGAACCCATCAATAAAACTTTTAATTAACTCTCTAGAAGTAGTATAACTGGATTACATGCAAATTACAATTAGAATTTTTAAGGAACTGCCATTCTTATTTTAATAATTTATATTTCTACTAGCATTTTTTAAATAATATTTTTATTAATTATTTTGGAAATTCACTTCATGAACCCCAATCACACTTATTTTCCAGTCCTCCCAGATCTACCTCCCCACTCTTGGGACCTGTCCTCTCATCAGCCAAAAAAATAAAAGAAGAAAAAATAAAAAAACAAATAAAACCAAGTCCAATGTGTGTTGTCCATATACTTACTGGAGCATGGCCAAACTTCTGGTGTCCATCCCCTTAAAGATAATTTAGACCCTCCTCACCGGCACTTCTGCCATAAATCATCTATTGTGAAGAGCTACACTCAGCATCCTTATCACAATTTTTAAGAGTTCTCTCTAATGGCTTTCTTCCTAGGCTGTTACTTTTGGGGGTTGGGGAGTAGGAATAGGGATGGTCACAGAAGACTTCTATGTCCCTCTTTCTTCAACTCTTAAGTCTGCAGTAATAAAAACCATAACACAAGTAGCTTCCTTATCCTTTACAATCAGTGGGCTCATGGGTTATGGACTTACACATGGTTTCTGGTGACAGTATGGAGGGAACACAAACATCCACATGGTCCTCAGTGTCAGCAAATGTCATGAACCTCAACATAGCCTTTGGTGGCAGCACAGACTACAGACATCAACATGACCCTCTTCAGCTGCAAAGACCATGGACACATTCACAGCCCTTGGCATTAGCACAAGCCAAGTATATCAACATAGTCTCAGTGACAGCACAGACCTTGGACATCTACATGGCCTTTGGTGGTAACATGTCATGGACATCAACATGGTCCCCAACTGAAGTAGGAACACAATATAAGGGTGTCTTCCCCACATCTTCCTGCTGTGTTTGTAGTTGCTTCATAATAGCCATTATAGCCAGGTGCTTTTTTGTCTTAATGCCAACAGATATTAAACAATTTTTCATGCATTTATTGACCAATTGTACTTAATTATTTATCAAAAACTCACAAATCTCTAAATCACAAAAAGTCTAGCTACTCTGAATCTATTATGAGGTTTCTGGAACTCAAGTATTAAGTCTACTCAGTGTTAGCATCTTTTCTGAGCATGAATGGTATTCTAGATTACTGAAACAGACTGCCATCTGAGCCTTCCATCTGATTGTGCTGAATATAATCCAGGCAGGGATGAACAGAGGTCTGATCTTCACCTATATGAACAAAGTAAATGTTTTATTTTTTTACTTTTATAATCTATCTATAAAGATTTTTTTCCATGTATGCCACTGCTTGCCCTCTCTTCCCTCCTCCCAGTTCCTTCCAGTCTTTCTTCAACATCCTACCACTCCAATACCCCCATCTGTTGCGCCTGCCTCATCCCGCAAGGAAGACGCGACACCAGGCTCTGCTTTCAGCAGTTTTATTCAGGAACCTTGAATTCTGACTTCTGATTTACTTACTTACAATGGGGACTGACTGATATGTTACATGTTCTCTCTCATTCTGCATCCGGGGAAAACCCGCCTGCAGCCTAAATAGCCTCTGGGCAGCCAACCCTAGTACACCATGTGGGCACTGCCTATAGGTCCAGGTATGCGGAAGCAAGCCAGATCCTCAGCCTAGCCATATAAGGAATTGTTTGTCATTGAGAGCACTCACCATGTGGAAGGTGGAGGGCGGAAGCCAGCACCATCTTTAGGGCATGGCTACATGCAGCTCCCCACAGTTACCCCTTATTTACATTATAGCAACAGGCAAGAGTAGAGGCCTGATCTCTGTAGAATGGACCAGGGACACTGCACTGATCCTCACTCAGGTGTCATCCACCCGATGAGTACCAGACCCATCCAATACCCTTTTTTACAGAGATGGGACACAAGGTATCAACCCACATGCAATCAGGTGTGCTCTTCTTGGGGCCCAAGTCTCGTCGGGTCCCAAGTGCAGTGCTCAAGCCTCGCATCCTGCATCTAGGAAAATTAATCCTTTAAGGTAGCCAGGCAAGCATAAGGGGACTGTCCTGCTTTAATGGCTGTAAAGGCTTGAATAATCATGACTGCATTGCAACACTGGGAAACCTAAATTCAGCAGATACACCACAGGCATACCAAAGAGACCAGCACCAGAAGGCATGTCAAGGTTCCTAGACCCGCCCACTCCTTAAGATGGTTCATGGCTTCAAAGCCACCAGTCCAGCGTCCACCCAGGTTGAGTTCACCATGACGATAGCCATGCTCAGCTGCTCCATCAGATTGTCGAATTCTCCCATCCAATTACCTAAAAAATAACTAGACAATTGCTTAGACAAGTTTGCAGCATGGGTAAAATTGCCATATTGTATACTAGTCACACACAGTCCAGCATATTTCCATTGACAGCCAAGTTGGGCAAACTGCTAGAGGGTGTCAATTTGCTCTTGAACCAGGTCAATCCTCTGGTTGACCACCATCAAGCCTCCTTTTAGCTGAATATTAATACCCTTTTGTACATCCAGGGCTTGTGCCACACTGGCAGAAAGATTATTCAAGGTACACTGGCCTTCCAGGCCTGGAGATTTAAAGACACGCTGACTAGACCTACAAGACTGTTGGGCCATTCGTGCAGGGAGAATGCTGAATGCCGCTTACTGAGCACCTCAGTCTCAAATATATACCCAAGGCAGAGCACACAGGTGGAAGTTCCCCAGGTGGCTGGAATGTAAACAACTTAGGCTCACCTGCTCTCACTTAGGATGGCTGTCAATCACTGGGTGTCAAAGCCTCCACCTGGGCTCCAGTGAATGAGGCAGTGATCCTGTAAGTCCATACTGACTCAGCCAAAGTTTTTATCACCTTGAAATCTAAGGGCTCCTTGTATCAATTTCCTTGTGGATCTTGAAACACTGGGTAAGCTAAGCATAACTGTTCTGACAGCCTTCCATGCCCCTGGGCTGAAAGCGCGCCCTAAACCGCCATTCCCACTTTCTGCATAGGGAGGGGGAGCCGAAGGCACAGCTTGACATGCTGGGAATCTGCAGCATTCTTCTCTATCTGGATCTCCCTTTTCCTTCCTGTTTTTCTTTTTTATGGTGTGGGAGCCCGCAAATCTCTCCCACTGCTAGCAAGCGGAGCAGACTCAGAAAACGTGAAAGTGGCCTGTCCACCCACCACTGCCTCACTGCAGCCCTAATCCCCAAGACAGCCTCCTATCAGCTTCAGGTGGCCTTAGCAAATGGAACCACACCTGCCTAGAACTAATCCACAGGTTTTGATCCTCCATGGAGACAAATCCAGAAACTCTTTTCCCAAGTAACATATTCTTATAACCAGATTTCAAAGTCAGGATATCTTTAAAGTAAATGTATTTGTTTAACTTAGCAGTACCAGCAATCAACTGTCTCTCTGCAATTAGCTCACCAAAAGTCAAAAAATTAAAAGTAAATGCAATAACCCTTATCCAGACTCTCTGTTTATCTGCCATCTTTCGTGGCTTTTTTATCTTTATTTCCTTCCTCGTTTAGGGGTTTTGAGAGTCTAAATCTGTTTTAAAGAGCTTTTAAAAGGTTGTACCACTTTAACTGCTGACTCTGCCCCTCTTGGCTGCTTTTCAATATGGAGGAGAGCCCACACCCAGGCTCAGGAAATGCAATGAAGCAGCTCCTTAAGAGCCAAAAATAATGGGTGTGAAGAAGAGGTACCCATGGTCAAAACTGTACTTCTTACTCTAAGCATGTTTTGCCTTCACTTTAGATTCACACGTCTGTGAATTTTTCTCCCGCTCTCTCTTTTTCTACTGAGTAGAGAAAATTATTCCCCTGCTCTTGTTGTGGTTCCTCAATTTACCTGAGGACTTACTACCCACTCTTGTCGCGGATCCCCAATTTACCTGAGGACTTAGTGGTGCACCACTTGACTACCGAAAGTTCTGAGCCTTTGTTGAGAGTAGAAATTCCTGTACAGGCCACCATTTGTGGTGCCTGCCTCGTCCTGCAAGGAAGACACGACACCAGGCTCTTCTTTCAGCAGTTTTATTCAGGAACCTTGAATTCTCACTTCTGACTTACTTACTTACAATGGGGACTGACTGACTTGCTACATGTTCCCTCTCATTCTGCTTCTGGGGAAAACCTGCCCACAGCCTAAATAGTCTCTGGGCAGCCAACACCAGTACGCCATGTGGGCACTGCCTATAGGTCCACGTATGCGGAAGCAAGCCAGATCCTCAGCCTAGCCATATAAGGAATTGTTTGTCACTGAGAGCACTCACCATGTGGAAGGTGGAGGGCAGAAGCCAGCGCCATCTTTAGGGCATGGCTACACGCAGTTTCCCACACCCATCCATTCCCCAAAGAGGGTTAGGTGTCCAAAGGTGGGTCGATTCAGTCTGATATATTCATTTGAGGTAGGTCTGAGTCTCTCATCCCAGTATTATGGCTGAGTTAGGTGTTCCTCTGTAAAGAATGGGCTCTAAGATGCCAGTTAATGCACAGGAACATAGTCTTATTCTATTCCATGAGGTTCTGCATACTGCCTATGTCAATTGGAGTGTTTAGTTCCTTTTCTGATGTTTCCCCAGTGGCTGTTTTTGATTCCATGACCTCCTGAAACTGAAAAGCTTCTGTAAGGCAAAGAACAGAGTAAATAAGACAAAAACAACAGCCTACAGAATGGGAAAAGATCTTCACAGAAGACTAATCTCTAAAATATATAAACTTATGTAACTAGAGCCCCCAAACTCAAATAACCCGATTAAAAATGGGGTTCAGAGATAAAAAGGAAATTCTCAACACAATTACAAATGGCTAAAAGCACTTAAAAATTTGCTCAATATCTTTAGCCCTCAGAAAAATGCAAATGCTTTATTTTTTAAGCCACTCTATTTGGGATAGTTTTATACAAAGGAATAGTGAACTAACACACATTGCTTTTAAGTTCTGTTTAATAAAATGTACATTCCTTCAACAACTCCAAGAGACATTATATATTATCCCCATTTTACACAGAACTTCAAACCTGTCTCAGAGAGCAGAGTTCATGAAACTGAAGCTAAAATTGTCAGTAGTCATTTCATTAGAATTACAAAATGATCAAGTAGTTGCTTCCAACTTCAGTTATTTATTTAACTCTCTTCCAGTTATTATTTTTTTAGCACTAAATATAATTTGAGTATTCTTTTTGTCCTCTATTCACTTGCGAGATATTTTGGTTCTGTTTAAAGATTATTTACAATTACTCATTGGAGGTTCATCACTGTAATTCTCTTATATCATTGTCTGACATTCTAATATCTCTGCCATATTAGTATCAGTGTCTGTTGATTGCATTTACTTATTCAAGTTGAGATTTTTTTCCTTTTTTAAAAAAGATTTATTTATTATTATATAGTATTCTGCCTGCATGTGTCCCTGCAGGCCAGAAAAGGACACTGTATCTCATTACAAAAAGTTGTGAGCCACCATGTGGTTGCTGGGAATTAAACTCAGGACCTCTGGAAGAGCAGTCAGTGCTCTTAACTTCTGAGCCATCTCCCCAGTCCAAGAACTTTTTATTTATTTATATAAATAGTCTGAACTATTTTCTGAACATTTTCCCTACTCTGTTATAAGACTCTTGTGTCTGTCTAAACTAACTTAGCTGTTAATATACCACCTCTGGTAAAAAATATATATTTTACTTCCATTTTGTGGTTCAAATATCAATTTGTTGTTTAAAAAGCATGACATGATGTTCTTGTTTTACTGGTTGACATTCATCTACCACACAGGGTCAACAGTGATCCCCTTGGCAGGAAGATAATACCTACTCAGCTTCTCCAGGATAGAGTTCAGGTTAGAAAATAGTCAATAGGTTTCATTCAGGACTGACATTTTTACTCAAGTCTTGTGGTTCTTGGAAAGGCAACTTTTCTATTATTGTAGCTTTTAGTGTCTTCCTCTATAGAATATTAATTTTATCTAGGTTTAAAGGAATTTGTGATGAATAGAGGGAGGAAAATGGGATATATGCATTACATCTTTAGGACCACAGTGCCTTGTTACTCTACGCTTATAAGAATTTCATATTGTTTCTGAGTCTATGATAGTCACAAAGTGTATGTGGCGTGCAAAGTTTGGAACTTTATCTCCTAACACTAGAATACATTTTTCTATTATTCCCATTCTTTCTATTTTTCTCTACTGTGCTGTTTAGTTTTATGTCAACTTGACACTATCTGAAGTCATTTAAGAGCAGAGAACGTAAATTAAGAAAATGCTTCCATAAGATTAGGCTGTAGGCAAACCTTTAAGGCATTTTCTTTATTACTGATTGATATGAGAAGGCCTAGCATATTGTGTGGGAGGTGCCATCCCTGGGCTTGGTCCTGGGTTCTATAACAAAGTAAACTGAGCAAGTCAGAGAAATCAAGCCAGTAAGTGGGACTTTTCCAAGGCGTCTATATCATATCCTGCCATGTTTGAATTCCTGTCCTGATTTCTTTCAATGATGTGCTATTATGTGGAAGTATTAGCCCAATAAACCCTTTCATTTCTAATTTGCTTTTGGTTATGAGGTTTCATAATAGTAATAATAACTCTAACTCAGCCATCTACATAACACCATGCCACTTTATATAAAACTTTCATTTTCCTGAAAACAACAGGAACATTAATGTTATTAGTCAAAGTCAATTTGAGGACACCTTGCTCAATGGTGGCATTTCAGTATTTTTTTTTCTTATTATGAATAAAGTCCTATATTTTATCCATGTATCCCTCCTGCCTTATTCAGACTTTCCCCTCCTGCTCCTCACAGTCACTCTCTCTTCTGTCCATCTCTTTATCTCCTCTCCATCAAGGGCAGGAGGTCCCAAGATCCCAAGGTGGCTTAGTTCAGCATTCACTCCAGGAAGATCCGCTTTTCTCACTCCAACATCAAGCCTGGATCAGGTATTTCTCTGGATATAATGGGCTCCAAGGTGCCGGTCCAAGGTGTCTCAGATCCCAAGGTGTTCAGTGATTGTGGTTTGCAGCTTGGGAATACTTTGCATTTTGTTTAAAGTCCACTAATGAGTGAGTACATCTCCTGCTTAAATTTCCGGGTTTGTGAGACCTCGCTCAGGAAGATATTCTCCAAATCCATCCATTTGCCTGCAAATTTTAGGATATCATTTTTAATTATTACTGAGTAGTACTCCATTGTGTAGATGTACCACAGTTTGTTAATCCATTCTTCAGTTGAGATTGTTTCTAGGTTCTTACTATTAAGAATAATGCTGCTATGAACATAGTTGAACTAATGCCTTTGGAGTATGATTGTGCATCTTTAGGGTATATGCCCAGTAGTGGTATTGCTGGATCCTTGGAGAGACTGATTCCAAGTTTTCTGAGAAATCACCATACTGCATTCAGAGTGGCTAAACAAGCTAACACTCCCACCAACCATGGAGGAGTGTTCCCCTTGCTCCGCAACTTCTCCAGCATAGGTTGTCATCTGTGTCTTTTAACTTAGCCAATCTGACAGCTGTAAGGTAGTATCTCAAAGTTGTTTTGATTTTCATTTCTCTGGTGGCTAAAGATGTTGGGCAGTTTTCAAGTGCCTTTCAGTCATTTGTAATTCTTCTGCTGAGAAATCCCTTTTTAGTTCCAAACCCCATTTTTTAATTGGGTTATTTAGAGCTTTAGACCAGTTTCTTGAGTTCTCAATATATTATAGAGATCCGTCCTCTGTGACTTGTAGGGTTAGTGAGGATCTTTTCCTACTCTGTAGGTTGTCATTTTGTCTTAATGACTGGGTACTTGGAAAGTGCAAATTATATGTGCTGATAGCTCCAAAGTCAGGATAGGTATCAACCAGAAAAATACAAAATAAAAACCAACTCAACCAAAACAAAACAAAAAAATCCAATGCTGAGAAAGTGGAAAAAGAACACTTTCACTCACAATTGTTGAGAATGTAAATCTAGCAGTCACAATGTAAGCCATTGTGGATTTCTTTAAAAAATGAAAACTAGAACTATGATATAATCCATCTATATGATTATTGGGTATGTATATCTTATGGATTCTAAGTCAACATATTTCAAAAATATTTGATTTGTAATGCTTGTTGATAGACTATACCTAAGAAATAAATTCAGCCTAGATGCTCATGAGTAGATAAAGAAATTGTGATATATATATGTATAATATGGTTTTATTAATGCTCAAATATAAAATCATTACATTTTCAGGAAAACAAATACAACTAGACATCATTAACTTAATGAGTTAATCTTAGAAATTAATATTTGTTTAAATCTAGAATTTAACTATGTGTTTAGGCTGTCTGCAGAGTCCCAGCGCACTCTGGAGCAGGGGCAGATAAGCTCTGCAGGTCACCAGACCCGCAGCTCCTGCTGAGGGAAGCTACACGGCTACCCACCGCCACCTGGAACTGAGCAAGCCAACATCTGCAGGGGTCTCTGAAGGACAGACTCAGACCCCACCCAGAGGTGAGGAGGGGTCACCAGGCCCAAGCGCCTATATCCCAGCCTGGGAGGGAGAGTTGAGCTCTCATAGCTTTCGGTTCCGCTCCCGCGACCAAGTGCTGTCTGCAGAGTCCCAGTGCACTCTGGAGAAGGGGCTGATAAATACTGCAGGTCATCAGACTCGCAGCTCCTGCTGAGGGAAGCTGCACGGCTACCCACCGCCACCTCGAACTGAGCAAGTCAACATCTGCAGACCCTGACCAGAGGGGTGACAGGAGGCACACAAATCCGAGTGCCACAACTGACCAGGAGCCATTTAATCGTGAACCACTGAAGCCATGGGCAAACGTCAGTGCAAAAAATTACATAATAATACAAAGAACTACATGGTAACTCCAGAAGAGAGTGGTGATCTTACAAATACAAGACCTGAACTGAACAATGAAGAGGAAACAGAAGGAAGCAACACCAAAAATTCCTTTTTCATGATCATCGAAGCTCTCAAAGAAGATATGAAAAATAACCTTAAAGAAATAGAAGAAAATACAAACAAAAAATTGGAAGAGATGAACAAATCTATGAAAGAAACATGCCAGGAACTAAAAGCTGAAATAAAAGCTGAAATAGAAGCAATAAAAAGGCGCATAATGAGGCAAAGATGGAAATAGAAAACCTGAAGAAAAAAGCTGGAACTACAGATACAAGCATAACAAACAGAGTTCAAGAGATGGAAGACAGAATCTCTGAAGTGGAAGACTCAGTAGCTCAAATACATATATCAGTCAAAGAAAATAGTAAAACTAAAAAAGCCATAACTCAAAATGTTCAGGAAATCTGGGATACCATGAAAAGACCTAATTTGAGAATAATAGGAATAGAAGAAGGAGAAGAATACCAGCTCAAAGGCACAGATAATGTTTTCAATAAAATCATAGAAGAAAACTTCCCTAACCTGAACAAGGAAATGCCTATAAAGATACAAGAAGCTAACAGAACACCAAATAGATATGATCCCAAAAAAAAGTCAGCACACCACATTATAATCAAGCCACAAAACATACAGAACAAAGAAAAAATTTTAAGAGCTGCAAAAGAAAAGGGCCACCTCACATATAAAGGCAGACCCATCAGAATAACGCCTGACTATTCAATGGAAACGATGAAAGCTAGAAGGGCTTGGTCAGAAGTTATACAGATGCTAAAACAGTATGGCTGCCAAACTAGAATACTATACCCTGCAAAATTATCAATCACCATATTGGAGTAAACAAGGTATTTCAGGACAAAGTCAGACTGAAAGAATATCTATCTACCAACCCATCACTACAGAGAATATTAGAGGAAAAACTCCAACCTAAGGACCTCAGATACACCCACGAAATCACAAAAAATCAATAAGTCCACAGAAGAATACCCTAGAGAAAGGAAATACAAACAAGTAGCCACCAAAAATGGCAGGAAATATGAATCAATGGTCACTAATTTCCCTTAATATCAATGGACTCAACTCTCCTATAAAACGTCACACACTAATAAGATGGATACAACAACAGAAGCCATCCTTCTGTTGCCTACAAGAAACATACCTCAACTGCAAAGAGAGACACAGGCTTAGAATAAAGGGTTGGGAAAAGATTTTCCAGTCAAATGGTCCTAAGAAACAAGCAGGGGTTGCAATCCTAATATCTAACAAAGTAGACTTTAAGCTAAAAGCAATTAAAAGGGAACCAAGATGGTCACTACTTATTCATCAAAGGAAAAATTAGTCAAGAGGAGATTTCAATCTTAAATATTTATGCTCCTAATATAGGGGCACCTACATATGTAAAAGAAATACTGCTCAAGCTCAAATCCCACATCAATTCTTACACCCTAATAGTGGGAGACTTCAATACCCCACTTTCAACCCTGGATAGATCAACCAGACAGAGCCTCAACAGAGAAATAAGGAGTCTAAATGAGGTTATGATGCAAATGGATTTAATAGATATCTACAGATCCTCCCACCCAAAGGCAAAGGAATATACATATTTCTCAGCTCCTCATGGAACTTTCTCCAAAATTGACCACATAATTGGTCATAAAGCAAATATCAGCAGATACAAAAAAATGGAAATAATCTCTTGTAACATATCAGACCACCAGGGCCTAAAATTAGAGTTCAACAACATCAAAACCCAAAGAAAGCCTACCAACTCATGGAAACTAAACATCAATCAGCTGAACCATCTTTGGGTCAAGGAAGAAATTAAGAAAGAAATCAAAGTCTTCCTAGAATTCAATGAAAATGAATCTACAACATATCCAAACTTGTGGGACACAATGAACGCAGTCTTAAGAGGAAAATTCATAGCGCTAGATGCCTATATGAAAAACCTTGAGAAATCCCACACTAGAGACCTAACAGCTCAGCTGAAAGCCTTAGAACAATTAGAAGCGAACTCACCTAGAAGGAATAGATGGCAGGAAATAATCAAACTTAGAGCTGAAATCAATACAATTGAAACAAAAAGAACAATACAAAGAATCAACGAATCTAAGAGTTGGTTCTTTGAGAAAGTTAACAAGATAGATAAGCCCTTAGCCAAACTAATCAAAAAACAGAGAGTGTCCAAATCAACAAAATCAGAAATGAAAAGGGGGACATAACAACAG